>JAVKPL010013216.1:0-69484 GCA_032173675.1 Gastrolobium villosum | reverse complement strand
TTGAATTCCTCATTTATCAATCCAGCAGCCAAATAATTGGCTAAATCAGCATACCAAGGGGTGTTTATAGATTTTATAGCTAACAAAGTTTCATCAGGGAACATGTCTCTGATTGGCTCTAAGTCTTGTTCATTCTCCTCTAACTTAAGCCTAGATAAATGGTCAGCTATCTGATTTTGGGTGCCACTCCTATCCACAATTTGAACTTGAAATTCTTGAAGGAGTAACATCCATCTAATAAGCCTTGGCTTGCTATCTTTCTTTTCCATTAAGTATTTTATTGCAGAATGATCAGTATGCACAATTATCTTGGCTCCAAACAAGTAACTCCTGAATTTTTCAAAAGCAAAAATTACAGCAAGGAGTTCCTTTTCTATTACAGTGCAGTTCAATTGAGCACATTGCAAGACCTTACTTGCATAATAGATGGAATGGAAGATTTTATTTTTGCGCTTTCCTAAAACAGCACCTAATGCCCACTCACTAGCATCAGTCATTACCTCAAATGGTAATGAACAATCTGGTGCAACAATCACAGGAGCAGTTATCAGTTTATTTTTCAGCTCTTCAAAAGCTGTTAGGCACTGTTCATCGAACAAGAATGGCCTACTAATTTCAAGCAGACTGCTTAGTGGCTTGGCTACCTTAGAGAAGTCTTTTATAAATCTCCTATAGAAGCCAGCATGGCCTAGGAAACTCCTAATACCTTTGACATCTCTAGGTGGAGGTATTTTCAATGAAAGATACCTTTGCCTTGTCCACTTCTAAACCAAATTTAGACACCTTGCGGCCTAACACTATCCCTTCCTTAACCATGAAATGACATTTTTCCGAATTTAACACTAAATTGGTCTCTTCACACCTTTGTAACACCTTAGACAGATTAAGCAAACATGCCTCATAGGAGTTTCCAAATACAGAGAAGTCATCCATAAAGACGTCTACAAATTCCTCAATCATGTCATTGAAGATGGCTGTCATGCATCTTTGGAAGGTTGCAGGGGCATTACAAAGCCCAAAAGGCATCCTCCTAAAAGCAAATGTGCCATAAGGACATGTAAAGGTGGTTTTATGTTGGTCTTCAGGGGCCAATGGGATTTTGTTGTAACCAGAATACCCATCTAAGAAGCAATAGTACTCCTGGCCAGCAAGTTTATCAAGCATTTGATCAATGAATGGTAGGGGGAAATGGTCCTTCTTAGTGGCTGAATTTAATTTCCTATAGTCTTGGCAAATTCTCCATCCCGTGACAGTTCTAGTAGGAATGAGTTTATTATCCTCATTTAATACAACTGTGATCCCTCCTTTTTTAGGGACACAATGCAAAGGACTCACCCAATGACTATCACAAATTGGATAGATGACACCTGCATCTAACCATTTTATTACCTCCTTTTTAACCACCTCTTTCATGGCTGGATTCAGCCTTCTTTGAGGTTCAATAGAGCTATTGTTTTCATCTACCAACCTTATCTTATGCATACAAAATGAGGGGCTAATCCCTCTTATATCAGCCATGGTCCAACCGATGGCTTTTTTATGCATTCTAAGGATTTTTAGGAGCTGTTCTTCCTCTGAAATATTCAGATCAGAGGATACAATTACAGGAAGAGTCTTCTCCTTTCCTAAGAAATCATATCTAAGGTGGTTAGGTAAATCCTTCAATTCTAACTTGGGTGGCTCATCAATGGAAGGTTTTAGAGGTTTCGAGGATCTTTCATGCAGTCCTAAGGATTCAAATTGTTTGTCCCCAAAAAACTTTGTTGGTTTAGGCTCTATAGCTAGGACAAACTCACTTTCCTTTAGATTTTCAGCATTCTGTTCAATGTTGCTTAATTCATAATTGTTAAATTCATCATTTAACAGAGAATAGTCAGCAACAATGTGATCTAAGACAGATATGGCAGAATCGTCATCCACATCTTCATCAATAAAGTTCATTGCTTTCAACACATTAAATGTGATCTTTTCCTCATTGACCCTCATAGTTAGTTCTCCTTTTTTAACATCAATTATGGCACCCCCTGTGGCCAAGAATGGCCTACCCACAATGATAGGCACATTCTCATCAACTTCATTATCCAAGATTATAAAATCTGCTGGAAAAATAAATCTGTCAACTTTGACTAAGATGTTTTCTATTTTTCCATCAGGGAATGCAAGAGTTTTGTCAGCTAATTGGAGAGTGACAGTGGTTGGAGTGGCTGTCATTCCAAGAGTTTTAAAGATAGAAGTAGGCATTAAATTTATGCTAGAGACTAAGTCACATAAGGCTCTACCAATATATCTATCTCCTATAGTACAAGGGATAGTAAAAGTACCTGGATCTTCCAATTTCTGAGGCAATTTGTTGGAAACATAACTACTGCATTCCTTTATTAATGCTACTGTTTCATACTCTTCAAGCCTTCTTTTCTTTGTGAGAATATCCTTCATGAACTTCACATAGTTTGGCATGTTCTGGAGTGCTTCCACAAAGGGTATGTTTATTTGTAACTGCTTCAGAACGTCCAGGAATCGCTTGAAATTCTGCTCTTGGTGTTGTTTTTGGAGTCTTTGAGGAAAAGGGACTTGTTTTGCCTTAAAGGGTGGTTGAGAAGCTTCTTTATTCTGCACAAGCTTTTCTGACTCCCTTGATTTTTGTTCTGTCTTTTCTGCTTCAGAATTGTTTTCTTCCTCATTGTCATTTTCTTGAGGAATGGTTGCTTCAGCTGTTTTGTCCACAGACTGACCTTCTCTCTCCATCATTTTCCTCAAGGTAGAAGGTCTTACAACCGGTTCTGGTTGATCCACTTCTCTGCCATTCATCAGTTGGAGAGCCTTACATGTTTCTTTTCCATCTCTTTTTGGTATTTCTGTATCACTAGGGAGTGCTCCCATTTGTCTTCCACTAAGTGCTGCTACAAGTTGACCTATTTGTGTCTCAATGCTTTTTAGAATAGCACTATGACTTTGGAGGACAGCTGTCTGATTTTGCACAGCATGGTCATTCTTTGCAGCATAGTCTTTCATCCACTGCTCAAGAGGTGGGCGAGATTCTGCTCCCCCTTGATTTTTCTAGTCTGCAGGAAAAGATTGGTTGAATCCAGGAGGGAATGGCATCTTTGATTGAAACGGTTGCTATCCTCCTTGGAAGTTTTGTCCAGGTGCTCTATTTCCAGCATTATGATTGTATCCACCACCTTGGTTTTGGGCAAACTGACCGCCTTGATTCTGCACAAATTGATTGCCTTGATTTTGGGCAAACTGACCGCCTTGATTCTGCACAAATTGATTGCCTTGATTTTGGGCAAATTGGCCACCTTGATTCTGCCATCTGGGTTGATTGAATTGATTGCGGTTGCTGTAACCGCGATTGAAGTCTCCCACATACAGAACTGATGCAGGTTTATTAGGGCACTCCTCAAATATATGTGGCCCATAGCATAGGGAGCAGACAACTGCTGTTGCTGCTATTTGAATAGGTTCTGAACAACTCTTAGAATCCACTACTACCTTAGTGAGATTCTTCACCGTGTTGTTCAAGGAAGCAAGTTCAGCTGCCATGGAGGTGTTTTCTGACACTTCATGAATGCCAGCAGCCCTTTTTGGCGGGTCTTCTCTATCAAATGGCCACTGAGAGCTGTTTAAACTGATTACCTCAAGAATGTTGTAAGCATCAGTGTACTTTTTGAGCAAGAAGGCTCCTCCAGCAGTGGAGTCTAAGTTTGATCTCCCTTGCAAGGTTAAACCTCTGTAGAAAATTTGAATGATTGCCCAGTTAGGTAGTCCATGGGTTGGGCATTTCCTTAACATTCTTTTATACCTTGTCCAGGCTTCGTGAAGAGATTCTTCAGTACACTGCCTGAAGCCAGTAATGTTGTCACGTAAATCACACACCATCGTTGGAGGAAAGAACTTCATGAGAAAGGATTCTCCCAACTCCTTCCATGTAGAAATGGAATTAGATGGCAGATTCTCTATCCAATCCTCTGCTGCTCCTCCCAAAGAGTAAGGGAAGAGCTTCATTCTCATGGCTTCATTGGAGACACCAGGAATGGAGAAGGTGTCTGAAATCTTCATGAACTTAGTGATGTGCCTGTGTGGATCTTCATGGGGCAGTCCATGATATTGGGTAATTGATTGAAGGAGCTGCACCATTGCTGGTTTCAAATCGAAATTTGCTTGCAATGGTGGTTGGACTATGCCTGGAATCACTCCAAAGAGAGATAGAATTGCATACTCCATTACGGGCAGCTCTTCAATTACTGGGATCATGGCATTTTCGTTGCCATTTTCATTGTTCCCATGGATTGAGCTGCTGTCATCTGCCATAGTCTGCTTTTCACTGAGACGTACAGTGTCAGTGATCTGCAAGAGCTTAAAGAACTCAAATCTTGTCAAAGGGTTAAAGAATTAACAGAATCACAAATTCAAGAAATTAAATCAAAGAACTTCAAAAAGAAACTAAATCATGCACCGTTCCCCGGCAACGGCGCCATTTTGTTGAGTAGTATTTTCTTGGAAAAGAAAGAGTTGTCGTTATCTGGGAACGGAAGAATTGGTTTCTTTAAGAACTTCTTTTACTTAAATCGATTTGTAAAATTCTGATCTTTTGTAACTATGTTAAAGTCAACAATAGTCTATTTATAACAGTAAAAATGTACTTTGAAGAATCCAGAATCCTGACTTTGATGACTTTTCCCTTAAGATTTGCAGTCATGCATTCTAACTGCTACAGCATGTAAAATTGATTGAATCTGACTTCTTGAAAGGCCACACTAAACTTTCCCAAATTTAGTGTGGTTAATGATTCACCTTAATCCCTTAAGATCTGAACCACCTTACTGAAGGTTTGAAGTACGATTCTTCCTTAGATTATTCCTAATCTAAGAAACTTGAATTAATAAAATCATGAACTTGAGTTTCCCAACACAAGTTCATGCAAGAACCTTGTCCATTCCCATGGATCTCAAACATCAAGAACACATGCATACAGTTTGTATTAATAAAGGGTACTCATCATCTCCATCAGAATTCCAGAAAAGGGATTTAGCTATGCATGATGGGAAATAAAACTAAAATGGAGTCTGAAGCAAAAGAAAACATGATTCACATAAAAGAAATTGAAAGAGTAGATGTAAAGATCGAATTGTCTTCACGATTTCAAAGAAAAATGCGATTAAAGCTAAAACTACACACATGCACCAAGATCGCGTCTTCTGAATCCCTTCAAGAGCCGCGATGTTGAGCATGCAGGAATCTCCAGGAAAACGAAAAACTAAAACTCGAACTCACTTTGTAAAAATCTAAGTACAAACTAAAAGATAAAACTCTCTTGTATTTCTTCCTCTCTTTTTCTAAAAGTAAAGCTGTCCCCTTTTCTTCTGTGCGCGTTCCCTTTTTATCAGAATCCGCTCCCCCCTTTCTTGATTTTCTTGGCTGTTTCTTTTGTTCGTCCAATCAATAGCAATATCAACGGCTGCTATGTTTCCACTGCACCATATCTTCTTTTTTAAATCTTGCCACATGTCAGTTCCTGGATAAAGAAGGGTAAAAAATATTAGTAAAAAGATAAAAACCCTTTTTTACCCCTTTTTTACCACTTGGGCTTACTCCATTGATTTCAGCCCACTTTTACCTACACTTTTACACAATCAGCCCAAAAACATTAGAAAAATCACCACTTAATGAAGTAAAAATCAATACTAACATATTACTTCACATGTCTCCTACATCACATGCGTTAAGAAACATAATCTTGTAAACGTGTTGAGAATTGCCATCCGAAACCGTACGCGATGCTAGTACTAATAAAGGCTCCTGAACCGGTTGATTATCAACGGCTGCTGCTGGAAGTGAAGCTCCCACCCAAGAACTGGAACCCACATAAGGCTTAAGTAAGGAAACATGGAACACAGGATGAATTTTGCACCCTGGAGGGAGTTGTAGCTCATAAGCTACAGGTCCTAGCACCCTAGAAAAAGGAAATGGCCCAAAAAACCTGCAAGACAGTTTGTGGTTAGCCCTCCTAGCCACTGAAACCTGACGATACGGCTGAAGCTTCACCCAAACTTGATCACCCACTGCAAAGGAGTGTTCCTTATGATGCTTATCATACTGCACCTTCATCCTATTTCTTGCACGTTCCAACTGCAATTTTAAGTCAGCCAATACCTCATTACGTTGTTGGAGTAATGAATCAATGGCTTCGATCTTAACCAAGCCACGGGGGTAAAAAGGAATCATCAAGGGAGGATTCCCAAACATAGCCTGATAAGGGGTAATGCCAATTGCTGAGTGTGTGGCAGTATTGTAATGAAATTGAGCCCAACAAAGAAATGAAGCCCATGAATGAGGTCGGTCATGGCAGAAGGAACACAAATACTATTCCAAGTATCTGTTAGTCACCTCAATTTGCCCATCGGATTGAGGATGATAAGAAGATGTTGTGCGAAGCGTAGTGCCACTAGGAGAGAAAAGTTGCTTCCAAGATTGGCTCAAAAAGATGCTATCACGATCAGATAAAATCGATCTAGGGAACCCATGGTGACGCACAATCAAGTCACAAAACAGGGTGGCAACCGTGGCTCCAGTATAGGAAGATGGAAGTGGCCCAAAATAAGCAAACTTAGACAATCTATCAACTACTACCAGAATAGTAGTGAATCCTTTGGAAGATGGTAAACCAGAAACAAAATCCATTGATAGCTCCTCAAATACTCCTTCAGGCACAGGTAATGGCTGTAGTAAGCCTGAAGCTTTAGAGGTTTCGGGTTTAACATGTTGACAAACTGGGCACTCACGAACCACTTGCTTAACATCATGTCTCATGGAAGGCCAATAAAATGTAGATGATAGGCGGAGGAATTTTCATAACACACCCGCATGGCCCCCAACAAAGGAACTATGAGCTTCCTTGATTAAGGCTGGAATCAAAGGAGATGTAGAACTTAGGAGATACCTGTTCTTGTGGAATAAAATTCCCCCACGAACTGAAATGTGGGAATCGTTCATGGTCCCATCAGTAAACTGCTGATGTAATTGCAAAAAATATGTATCATCAATATTCTGTTTCCTAACAGCATTTAGAATGTCAAAGGAGGGCCGTGACATCAATGCATTCACCGAGCCATTCTCATAAACCTGAGACAAAGCATCAGCCACCCGAGTTGAACGACCAACCTTATACTCAATGGTGAAGGTGTAGCACATCAACTTGCTTACATATTTCTGTTGCTCCGGGGTATGAATTGTTTGATTTAGAATTTCTTTGATGCTTTGATGATCAGTTCTGATTGTAAATTCAGAACCAAGAAGGTATTGTCTCCAGCGTTTGATGGAAGCCACAATAACATATAACTCATGCACATATGTAGAGGCATTATGTAACATCCCGTTGTACGCCGGTATTGTTAACATTAATTATGATATTAAGCGCAGTTACAATCACAACAATTCATTTATAAAAATGCGAATAAACTTTTTTCGATTATTACGCGAACAGTTAAAGTATAAAAAGCGTAATAATTAAAAGCTATGATCGTAACTGAAACACTAGCAAAAGACTTACTTAAACTATTTATACACTTTACTTTACTATATATAAGATACTAAGGGGTTCCCATAAACCTACTTAGCCAATTTCTAACTTTTACGTTTTTTACCAACTTAACAAGATTCACTAATTAATTTTCTACGAACACAAAACAAAAATCCAAACCTATACTTCAGGTTATTCTTTTTCCTTATTCAATTACCTTTCTAACAAGTTATCACACACTCGATTCTGAGCTCGTTAGCTCCGGTTATCGCCGTTTGAAGTTGGACAAACAACATTGCCCACCAACTCCAAAACAGCTTAAAACCTCCAATATTCACCGAATATTCTGCACCTAACTACAAAGCCACTGCCTCTCAAACTTTTACACCATAAACTAGACACCTCAATCTTCGATTTGATATGTTGTATGCTTAATTTGACCAAGTAACGAAATGGGAATTAATTTCCCAAAACAGACCCAAATCTGCCCACAGGTACAGGCCAGAACAGGGCAGTTTGTGCCATCAGCCACCATGGGCTACGCACACCACCAATGTTTCTAGGATTTTGATACAACTTAGGGTACATCTTAAGCTTCAAAATGGCGTATGGCACGTCTCAATCGGACCACTATGGAGAGAGATATGCTCCCCTGAAGTTCACCCAAAACTGCCAATTCTACAGAAATTTCGCCAGAGTTTCCTTTGTATTTCCTAAAATCCCCAAATTTGCATAAGCTGTTTAACACTACAATGATACCTGAAATCCAGCAATAATCCAATGGGTGGCACACATAAGGACCGACAACGCCTTGGGGCTCTTACAACCCAATCCAGTTTATACTTAATACATAAACAGTTCACTTTAAATCCTTAACTCATTTCAATCACAATAGTCCACTTACATGCAATTTCTCAACATAACATAAACGATAAATCTAATATCATTATACCACTATACTTCTCAATTACATGTCACATATTACAATTCATGCCTTTCACTTACATCTTTCAACATAAATTTAAAATGATAAATATGATACACTTAATCAAAATATACATGATCATGGATAATTAATGACAACACTTCATGATCTCCCTATGGGCCTCTTGCCCGCCACTCCTGTGCCACTGCTACCTCCTGAAATAAATGCCCCGAGACGGAGTGAGATATACGAATATATCTCAGTAACCCAGAGGTTCTGGAGAAAACTCCGCCTAATGGTTCACTTCGATGTATATCAATAATACAAAACAACATCACTGTTATAAAACGGGATAAAGCAAGGGATTTAGAGAAAGGGGGGGTAATATTAGAAAACAACTACGACATGCGGGAATGGTAGCTACCAATACCACGCCATGTCCTCGGCTATACGCCTATGGGTACTACCTCTGGCGTGTTCATAGAACAACCCACCAAGGTACCCCTTCCAACCATATACACCCGAGACTACCTAGTGTGCTCCTATCCGGATAAAAAACCACGACCCTGGGTCAAATGGAACTCCCTCTCGGAGACCTATCCAGTGGCAGTACGGAAAACTTGCCCGAAGGCTAAAATATCTACTGACCAGAGATCTGGTACATAAGTACCCACTGTTGGACAAGTGGCCTCAAACTCAAGAGGGGGGTGAATTGAGTTTTAAAAATATTTCTAAGAAAATGCCTCACTTCCTATGTGAAAATTAATTTTCTTAAGATAAAGTAGTATGATAAAAGCAAAGCTTAGAAAATGAAGATTCACACAAATGAATGGTATATAAAGAGGAGAAAAAGATAAGCTTAAGTAGTCAGAATAATGCTAATATAAAGAGATAGAGAGTTAGAGAGAATGCAAACACTGTTTATCCTGGTTCGGTCACCACCACCGTGACCTACGTCCAGCCCGTTCAATTTCCACTAATTATCAAGCTTCAAGGGTGCTTGAAAAACCACTACAACCTTCAAGAAAATTAATTCTTGGAACCTTCACACTTCCACTCACTTACTTAGGTTATGAGCAACCTCTCACTAGGGTCTCACTACCCTTTGCACACAAGAATAGATTGAGAGTGTTTAGAAAAGGATTTGTACTCTTAAAGTACAAATTATACAAGTTGAAGCTTATAGGTATTGATCAATGACACAAGATTGAAGCTCAAAGGTGATTTATGATCAAGATGATGAATAGTAAGCAAATGATATGAAATAAAGCAAGAATAATAATTAGGAAAGGTGTCCCATCAATGTGAATAGTAATCACTATTTATAGAGGCCCCCCATGACTCTTAGAACACTCATTTTCGCAAAACTAGCCGTTTATAGCCGTTGGACTGCTTTCTGTCCAGTAAGTATTCGAATACTTTTCGAGTGGTATTCGTATACTTCAATTATAGCCGTTGGACTGCTTTCTGTCCAGTAAGTATTCGAATACTTTTCATAAAGTATTCGAATACTTTAACTGGTATTCGAATACTTTACTTAAAGTATTCGAATACTTTGTTCTGAACTTAAGTATTCGAATACATACAAAGTAGTATTCGAATACTTTCTCTGATTATGCAGTTTTATGAGTTGTAAAGTATTCCTTTTAGTTTCTAATCACTTTTAATGTATTTCCTTGACTTGTATAAAATGTTTTGAGTGTCAAGGATCTTTTTCATAATAATCAATGCTTTTAAATAATTGATGACATGGATAATGCATGCATGGATTTAAATATCCTTTGAGCTCATTTATGCATCATTAATCAATTTACCTTTACATTTTGGATTCTAAGTTCTCAGGAGCATGTTGTGATAAAGATCTTGAGTGATTCGCTCTTGTTGACTTGTTTGAATTGGTTCCTTTGACTTTTGATTGTTGTGAATTGTGTTAACTCAAGTGTTGCTTCTATTGCTTGTTTGTAATCATCAAAACTCTTGTATGAATGTACTTTTCATTTTAAGCGCATTGGTTTCACAATCTCCCCCTTTTTGAAGATGACAAACTTAAATTGAGAAGAAGGGTTAGCGTAATATACATTTAGATAAGATGATGCTAGGACTCCCCCTTAATATGTGGGTATTTGTAAAAGGCGGAGTTCTAGATCTATGTTTACCTTGTTTTTACCTTTGGTGATTGTGCTCCCTCTTTTTACCTTAGTTTATATATCTTTCTCAATTTGCAATATCTTCTCCCCCTTTGGCAACATCAAAAACAACAAAATATAGAATGCAAAACAAGTAGGAGAAACATAGTAGCATAAGATATCAGAGTTATGAAACAGATGAACATCCATCCAGATAAAGTAAATAAAGTCCAAAAAGTAAATAAAGGTTAGCATCAGAGGGAAGGGTCATAAAAAAAATAATGCATAGTAAATAACTGCAGGCGTCACAGCTGAGGGGAACAGGAGGAGATATGTCTGGAGTGTCGTCATCCTCATTAGTCAGGCCAAGACGACGCTCGATGCGGGAGAGACAGTTGCCTATGACATCATCCATGTCCTCCAGAAAGTCCATCACGTCGTCGAGAGTGACAGGGCGTCGACGTCGGCGTCGGGGAACCGAAGGGATAGAGGTACCCTCAGTAGCAGGAGCATCCTCAGTGGCAGGAATATCAGCATGAGTATCTGCAGGAATGGGATCATCATGAATGGGATCATCATGAATGGGATCATCCTCATCCATAGGAGCAGCAGAAGGAGCACCAGAGGAATAGACCCACTCGCCTGCTATCTTGCGAAGTCCACACTTTTTGAGCTGTGTACCGGCAATTTTATGATTATTTTTCAATGGGGTCTTGGCCTCTCCAATCATGGGAACCTGACTGTGCTCCATGATGGCCTGAATCAACATGGGGAAGGGAAGAGGAGTGTTCCGATGATGATGAGTGTCCAGCATGATGCGGCATATGGTGTCTGGCCAATAAATTGCAGTCTTGTTAAGGATGGCCCACATGAAAAACAAGTCAGTGTTGAGCACTACAGCATGATTGCCTCCCCTCGGTGAGATGACATGAGTGATCAGATAGTGGAGGATAAGGTGAGACACATGCAGACATATGGGAGAGAATTTGGTCATCCCAAGTTTATATGTTCCGTCCCTGACAACAGATTGAATGAATGCTTCTCTGTCATATTCTTCATAGGTGCGATAGTCAGAGCCATCAAATTCGAGATCGCCTGTGCGAATATAGCCAATAAGGGCGGTCCAGTCCTGTGGATAGATCTTGATGTGAACACCCTTTACTTTCGATTGCAGCACACGTTCATTGTAAGTAAGATTTTGATAGAATGCTCGAACCATTGGTGCTACAAAAGGGCGACGGAGCTGAACAAATTCGAGCAGATGGACTCTCTCTAGAATATTAGTAATGTCAAATCCTTCGGCCACAAAGAAATCTGAGTCGAGGTATTTCGGCTCAACGATGGGTCGGCGGAGATAGTGGGTGGCAAATTTCTTCTGCTGAAGAGGATCATTTGGAAAATAGCGAGTGAAATTAGCAGCTTCAGCAGTAGGAAGATCCGGAATAGATTTGGAGTGAGTGCTAGCCATGAGGAGACCTAAAAAAAGAGTATAATCAGTAAGCAGTGTGAGTTTAGAGAAAAACAAAAAAAGATGCAAGGATTTGAATAGGCAGTAGTAGATCAAGAATACACAGCTGCAGTACTAGAGAAATGGCAAAAAAAATAATAATAATAAAAAACTTAACAGAGGAAAGTATTCGAATACTTTTATCAGTATTCGGATACTTGGTCTCTGGTATTCGATTACTGCATGACTGGTATTCGAATACTTTTCTGAAGGAGAAGTATTCGATTACTTTTCTATCAGTATTCGAATACTGTTCATCAGAAGGAGAAGTATTCGAATACTTCTTCATCAGTATTCGAATACTTGTGCATCAGCAACCCAGAAACAGTGCCCTAATCGACCAGAAATCCAACAAATAAGGCAATATGATGAATGCGAAGCCTAGGTAGCATATTAACGCAAGTTAAAGAGCGCCTAGGGAACACAGAAACAACAATATATGCAGACAAAGTTCAAGAGACAGATCTGGCATACATGGAGAAAAAAGAAGAGTGTTAGGGTTCATGGAAGCATACCTGTGAGGATTCAGGGGAGATAAAGTCAGGGGGAAGGAGCCAAATACCTGCTTGTTGGCGTCGCTGGGAGAAGGAGTGGAGATGGAGCTTAGGGTTTGGAGGAGGAGGAATGGGGTGGAGGAGGGGAATGACGCGGTTCAGCTGAGCTCCGCAGAAACTCCACTTATAGCTTGATACACAGGGAATGCCTACACAGAGGACAATTCCACACACTTAGAACTTTAAACCACACATGAATTTCACAATAACATGTGTAAATCAAATCACTTACCTCAATCCACTTGGTCCATGTGTAAATCAAATCACTTACCTCAATCCACTTGGTCCAGGACCAAGGGCAATCCACCGTGTCACTGTTCTGGTTTTAAATCCCATGCCTATACAACCATGTATAGCCGTCAGTTTCAGTCAAAATACGTCAAAACGCGAAAACGTCAAATTCTCACCTCACACCATGGAGGGTTCGGCCAACTTAGTGTATTCTTAGGTTTTATTTTTCTAAATTTTCTTTCTCATTTTATTACACTCACTTAGGTTACCCAAAGGCTAGTTCAATCGCTGTTTTTCTGTTTTACGACTTTTACTCATCGTTTTGCGAAATATTTCACTTTAGGCACATTAGGCCAATTTCACTACTTATTATTTTTGCATTGATCCTTCCACATGCCAATCACCACACAACCCTTCTAATTACTTTTTCAACAAACAACACATCACTAACATTTTCCAAAACATCATCTCCTCACATTTGCCTCCTTGGCAGAATTCCATACATAACCCAATCAAGGATTTTTCACTCAATTCCTATGATCCACACCTCACATAATCACTTCATATCATCATATAATCACACTACAATTCACCATACAACACATCAACACAAAATTCAAAAATCCACTTCATGGCTTCAAATTCTCCTAAGTTAAAATTCATCATTTTTCGCTTAAATTTTTCATTGCATTTCTAGCATTAATACATCATTCTAAGACATTATTATCTAATAGACATTTTCCATTTGAGCTATCTAACACAACATATCACAAAATCCCTCTTTAGGGTCAATAATCAATACTCAAAATTCAACCAATGAAATGTTGAAATAACTCACCAAATTGCACGGTATATGGCTCCACCTAAGTATACTCCACCATTGGAGCATTTGAACTCCACAAATTGACTTAAATTCATCAAATATTATCAGAAATCATATTTCCTATTTCTATGGACCATTTGTAATCCATATTTGAAACCTAGAGCTCAAAACTCATCTGACACGTTTTACGGTGCAATCTTACTGCGGTATTTTTACCCCCGAAAAACACTATTCACTGATTTTTCTGAAACTTGCCTATCCACTCAATTTTTCGTTCTGAATCAATTTCTAGGCTTATTTTTATCATCTAAGACCTTCTACTAAATTTTTATCTTCCTAGGGTTGCGTGTTGGCTAATTACCTTTTTACCCTTTCTTTGTATTTTGGCATATCCTTTGGGATTTTCACTAATCCATCACTTGGTCACTCACTTAATACTTTAATTACTTAATTTAGAATTGCGAGGTGTTATATTCACCCCACCTTTTAGAATTTTGTCCGCAAAATTACATCTTAACGGTCCCGTAACACGGGAGAATCTCTTTTCTGTGGTATCCATGATTACTTAGTCCTTCACAAACTTGATAATTTCGGGTATCTGACCCCTTAACTCATTATATCTTTCACTTTTTCCTTAAACCACTGTTGCTTTTTCACTCACTGTAGTTCTTAATATACTCATTTCACACTTGTCATTTACGGTGCCACGACCTTCAATTCACAATACTTTAAGCTCTTCATGGCTTACGGTTACACTTTCACCAATTTATAGGTAATAGACGACCACATTGCAATTTTTTTCTGTCTCACTTCATCTCATTCTCATCTTCATCTGTCTTTCTGACCCAATGTCATTCCCAAAATCTCTAGTTGTTTCCATAATAGGCTCTGTCGTTCTCATGTATCTTCACACTTCCTTTAGTACTTAACTCTTTTCGTTGTTCTCACTGTTTCAGCCACACCCAAACATACTAGTCCTTTCCATTACTGTTACTACTCTTATGATTTCGTTGTTTTCTTAGCTTTCACCGAAGCACATACTTTCTAGTTTCAAGGGCACTTTGTCGTTTCTCATTATTCCGACTCACATTAAATTCTATACTCGTATACTTTATTTTTCCTTGTCACGTGCCTTTACCTCTTCTTAGGTACTCATAACCATATCTTTCTCTTCATGATACGAAATTCACAATTCTCACAATAGTTTATCTCTTCGATTAACCTTTTAAGGTCTTTTAACCACACACACTCCTGAATCTCTCCATCTACTAATCATATTCATAATTTACTTTCACTGTTACTCTTTCCATTAACTGAACCATATCAACTTTATCAACTCAGTCAGCTCAATTCTATACTCAGACCTCTCACGGTCTAAACGCAACACTCATCAATGACCTCCATATCGAGGACTCATGCTTAATATTTTCACCCACTAACTATTTTCCACTTTCATTCCACTCCGATGTTACAACTTAACCTTATGTTCCACTCATTTATACCACTTTCTCGTAATAATCATCATTTAGTCCTGGATGTCAAACTCAAAACACTATGACTTTACAGCTTTACTCACTTCCACTAAACACTTTGGAATGAATCAATTTCCGACCCACTTCACTATTAACTGATGGACTATTCAAAATACCATATCTCTCATATACAAGTCCCATTCGCTAGGAATCCTTGACACTTAATTATCAAGTCACTTAAAATTAATTCCATCATTGCCACTACTTCTATAATTTACCACCAGTTGGTATATCAGTCTCTCAGAATATTCAAAGTTACCACACACACTCGTCCATACCTCATTAGTACTTAATCAAAACATCATCAACACTGTGCATTTTCCACACACTTTCCACCATAAGTGGCATATGCGATTATATATAACACTTCTCAATCAACTTTACCAGCAAAACCAAGCTATTCACTTTTTGGTAATCAATTACAACTTACCTTTTGCTTAGGACTAACAAATCACTATTTTAACCTGAAACCTTGATCATCACTAGCCTTCCTAGAATGACACTTACTCAATCTGTCAACTTTAACTCACATTATCATCCCTTTTTGGTCATAAGACGAAGGGATGATAACGTGAAGAGGTTTGAGTAGTATTGGTGGTGGGAGGTAATCATACGCTTAATAATTTGTTCCTTTTAAGGGTTCCTTTTATTCAGGGTTTATTAGGTCTCATCAAACGCATGTTGTAAGTTATCATGTTAGTCGTAACCTATGTCAAACATCTATCGGTTTACACTAGTCGCAATTAGACGAACATAATAAACTTTTAAACGCGGTTTATCCAATTCATGCATACTAGACATTCTAAGCATACATGCAAATAAACAATTTATTTGAGACAGTCATGGTGCTCGCACATTTCTCCATCTTGCTTCTCAAGCAACGGCTGCTAGTCATCTATACGCCACTAGCCTAATTCTTTAATTACATATAATTAAAGAAACTCCAAAACATCTTTGGAGGGACAAAATTACAAAACTTGAAATTCAAATTACAACTCTAAATAAACAGAGCAAATTACACATTAATTTAAATTTGAACCTGAAAGATTCAAAAACTTGTAAGCACAAACATCATATTATCTCATAATACTTTTCATACATATTTTGATATTTAAAATTTAAATATCAAAATAAAATCAAGATTCAAATTCTTTTAATTTTCTCTTGATGGCTGAATTATATAAAATTTTTATAATTCAAATTTTGTTAATTCTTTCTCAAAGAAAACAAAATTAAACCATGCATGCAGTCATAAACCCTTTCATGGTCGAATCATATATGCATGTATATGACAATTCATGGAGAAAAATAAGAAAACATTCAAGGTACTCTAAGTACCCTTCATGGCCGAATCATCCCTTTCAAAAAGGGTATTTCCTTTTAAAACTTTCGTAAAGAAAAAGAAACGAAACCATGAATGCATATAGATTTATGAACATAGCAATCGAATTTACATGTTCATAAAAACAAAAACTTTAACAACTTAAAGCATTTGTGATTCAAAATTCATATGCAGAATTTAAACTTTAACCCTTTAAAGATTTTGACCGTGAAAAACACTTTTCACAAACAAGATACCATCACCCGCCGATGGTAAAGCAACCTGGCTCTGACACCACTTGATAGTTAACTGGCCTTGAAGGCCGATGCATGTAAGAGGGAAAAACAAAAAACTTCCTCACGGAAACACACATGCAAATAGTTATTCATGCTTTAAGACAACATGATGTTACCTTGTTTACGATCTGATCGCCAGGAAGATCACTTGTCAGTAACGTTGATCCACACCACCCTTCGTCAATGATGCAAGAACACCTTGAAAGCCACCAGATGACCACCACAGTGAGGCTTGCTATGCGCTCAATAGGTGAAGATAGAGGCTAGGTTTAGGGTTTAGAAGAGTCAAGTCTTCAACATGAAAACTTGACTAGAGTGTGGCGCAAAAGAGAGAGGAGAATAGGCTAGGTTTTTGTAAAAACCCTAAGGAGGAAATATTAGCCCTTTGTGCGCATAAGATGGTTGTTTAGTAGGGAGAGAATGAGAAGATTTTCCTCACTTGAAAATCCCTCAAAGTGTGCGCATAAGTGAGAGGATTTGTTGCAATTCAAAATTGCCAACAACTTTCACTTTGAATCCTCATGAGATTAGGTCCTTATCCTTTCATGATTCTGACATAATGGTCATCATATGACCACTCACTTATGCGCCCCTCTCTGTCCCAAATTGAGTCCTGATACGTTGAGTAGTTGCATTCAAATTTGAACCAACTAACTCACTGATTCTCTCAACCAACTAAATCAGAATTGGAGCACATTTAGTTGACAAGATGACACTCATTTGCAACTAAAGTGGCGCACCATTCCCTCATTGGATGAGATCAAATATCTTCTCTTGATGCAGGGGATTTGTTCCAACAAGATCTCATCTTATCCTTTTGTTATGAAATAACTTTTCATAGCCAATTCAAATTTGAATTCAAATGTTCAAACATTTAAATTCAAAATTCAAATTCAAAATTCAAATTTCAATTTCAAAATTCAAATTTCAAAATCCAATTTCAAAATTCAAATTTCAAAATTCAAATTTCAAATTCAAATTCCAAATTCAAATTTCAAAGTTCAAAATTCAAATTCAAATTCAAAATTTAAATGTTTGCTAATTAATTTAACTAATTAAATTAATTAGTAATGTCTTGGACCATCCAAGCCCATTACATGATCCATGCGCCCTCTTCCCTTCATGTGGGCTTCCAAATAACTTCTTGGGCTAACAACCATTATTAGGCTCAATACCTTTAAAGCTAGTTCATCATGACTACAAGGTGTTAGTGTGTGACCCATTAGGTCCAACATAGCATCTGACATAAATGGGCTTGGGCCCAACAAGCACACAACCCAATTAATGACAACACAGAGCACTAGCAATGCTTTGTTGCCCCAGAGCTAGTCAGATTAATGACTTGATCATCCTATTACACATATTTGGTTACCGTATGTATTTCCCTTCGTCTCGATTATCTTCCCATTAACCTAGGATAAGGAAATGTATCAACCTCTGTGGTTTAGGGTAAGCTTTATTCAAAATAGGGAATCTTTTATTGACTCTAAAGACAAATCATCTCATGATCTTTTTTACTATGCATGGATTCCCGAGTCCCTGTAAATGTCATCCCGATTTCTCCGGTTTACAGATAACATAATCTCTCACAGAGAATTGATGAATTCCTTCAGCTTATCACCCTAGCCCTTTGCTCTTTCAGGACACGCCCAACAGTTAACCTATGAGTCTCCATGTTTCAGGAAGATGAGGCATACAATCAAAGCATTCCTTCTAGAACACAGTCTAGGTAATAACCTCTGGTCTAAGGAAAGACATACCCAAATATAAAGAGGCTACTCTAATGATACTATCTGTGAGATTTCCTCATAGAGTCTCTTTTTGGGTCTGTTCAGTGCGAGCTATACTCTTATAGGTCCACCCACGACTTTAGCTAAGACATCTCCATATCTGTAGCACATGAGGTCTTTACCTTGTATCCATATACAAGTAGATAAGTCGTGCTAGTCTTACCCGAGATCACTGATCCCCAATCTCATTGTCTCTAGACTAGGAACATAAAATTAAGAATAGACGCGCGGTATCCTTGAATCCTCATGATCGTGATCTCATCACAGATACTCAAGAGATACCTGTTCTATTCCAAGGGGTTTATCCAGTTTGTTCATATAATATTAACAATAATATCGAGACATAATATGAAACTGGATAAAGATTGCTTTTATTCATTTGCGACAAATAGTTCTACATCCAGTGTCCTTTATTTAATCAAAAGATTGTCTCTAGGACACCCATATACTAACAGAGCTAGTGTGGACTCTTGGCATTGGGAAGTTAGCTTGCAAGGTAAGCTTTCGTGTCCTTGGTTTTTCCATTGTTGGTTCCACCATGTCCCATGGGGGGATGGTTTATATGCATGATGTTGTTTTCATGTATTATTTTGATAAATGTTGTTGAGCTGTTATATGCGAGTGCCTTTATGATATGCATGTGGTGTTCCACCTATAGGTAAGCTTGAGTATGTGGTACATACAAGATGGTGAGGCTGTGGGTGAGGTGCAAGCGATGTTCCTTGTACTAACTGTAGGTAATAGATGTATTCCTGCATTTTTCTGGCCAGTAGAATAGTGATAACACACATGTCATGAATATTTGTTGCGCTGCATAGTTTTGGAACTTATACTGTTAAATGCTTTTGAACTTATATTGCAGATGTAAGTGAGCTTGGGGTGGAAGATCCTTGAGGATCCCTTGTCTTATTGAGATTTCTTGTTTAGAGATCTCACCCCACATTTAGGGACGCTTATTTCAGGTTCAGGTAACCCAGGGGTTGAGAACTCTAGTGGCAGAGGCCAGAGCTTAGTTGATACATGTTTATGCTGCTTATGCTGCTATGATTGGATGCTGGATCCTGTTTACTGCTTTATGCTTTTAGCTTCATTATTATGCTATTGTCTGTTGAGACTTAATGGGCTTTGTTGCCTTATTTGGTGAGCATCGGGATTGTCCATGCCGCATTGACTTGACCTTATGTTTTTAGATTCGAGTTGTAATAATGTATCAGGAATATTGTCCAGGCTACGTGTTGTAGTTCCGTGACTTAGATACTCACTTTATTTATATATTGAGGTATTTTAGTTAGCTGTCTTTGCAATTTACATATAGGCGATGTTTTTATGAAAATTTATTAAGTAATTAACATGGTCTAGGTTAATGATGTCATAATTGAAAAGAAAAAGATATCCGCATTTTTAAATTAAGGGTGGCTTAATACGATGAAATGTTAACAAACCGGGTGTACACGGGGTGTTACACTCTACAAGCTTGGTCCTTTTCCCACAAAAATGGCTTCTTGGATCTTCAAGTGTCAAGGAAATGGCTCCCACTCTACCAAATAGTGAAGTCAGCCCCTAAGCCTCCCCACACAGCAGCTACCATTCAGAAAAACAAGAGTCTTTCTCCCTCCCAAGACATACTACTAGGTGTTTACCAGATTGAGGGGAGAATGAATGAGAAAGGTGGTCTCTTGAGAGGTTTTTCTTGAAGAAAAGGTGGTGGAAGGTGAAAAGCACAAGGCTTCAGCAAAACTCACGTAGAAGTTGGTGGAAAATGGCCTAGAAATTTGTGCAATTAGTATATATAGGTGCATTAAATTAATCCATCGGTATTAGCTCCGCTAATCATTTTAATCTCAAGCTTCAGATTCTGAACCTAGCCATATTTCTAGGAATTAACATATTTTTATTATATTTTTCACAACACTTTGCCGGTACGCTTTTTATACATAGCCAGTATTAGTTCTAACGTCAGCACTTATTATTATGACTCCAAACTTACTATACTTGACCTAGGTATTTTCTAGGAATATTCATGTACTTATTATGATTTTTCGATATACTTCATCAGTACATATTTATACCGTGAAGCAGAATCGGTATCTGCACTTTTCATCAGAAAAAAAAAATGAATTTAAGCATTATTCGTCTTTCTAAATATTTATCTTACCATAATTATGCAAACTCTATCGAATCCATGCTCTGGCATAGATAACCTCATTTAATTAATTATTTAGCGGTGTGGGTTCTTACAGATATGTATTTTGGGAAAGCATAGAGGATGACTATGTATATTTCATATAAGTCATATGTAAATTTGTTGAAGGAATATGTATGGGTTGACCACATTTATGTATATGTACCTCTTTGTCAAATGACGTAATGATTTAAATGACTATGTCATATATATATATATATATATATATATATTATTTTGAGACATATCTAGATATTCTAGGTGAACAAAAGCTAAAACAAACGTTTTCAAAGAAATACTGAAAATTATTAAATAGTAAGATTAATGCAGGTATAGAGGGCTCAATCCACTTTATGGTGCCTTGAAAAATGTTAAGAGACACCAGGATAGATAATATAACTAATCCCAATATAATTGGATGTCCTAGGGTGTGTAGTTAATTATGATAGCTTAGTAAACGTATAAAATATCTAGGTGTAATGTTACTTTATAGCTAGAGGAATTCCACAGGTAGTTAAGTGGCATGCAAATAATTGTCTAATTATTAAAACATTGAATAAATGGAATGAATCAAGTGACTGACTGTTGCGACTTTAGCAAGTGTACGAGTCGTACAAGTAATAAAATGATAAGTAAAGATCGTTTCCACGAGGATTTGTGTTCAAACACCAACTAACCACTTATAATTAAGTTGAATCAAACAAGAATTCATTGAATGCATAGATAATTGTCACCGGAATTTGAATTGTATCTGGACTTGGTAAATCAGTAAAATAACTAAAATGTGAATTATAATTTTACAACAAGTAGTAAGAAATCAATGTCCCTCAACCATAAACTTATGTAAGAATCAATCCCATTATGGATTATCTTCCATGTGATGTCAATCAACCTTTTTATTATCACCAAGATGTAATCCCTTACTACCTTGGTTGATACATTAATCAAGAACCCAATCCCTTAGTAATTCCCTTCTTAATACATACATCAAGCACTAAGATTTTAAAGATTACATCAGAGTCATAGTTCCAATACCTTGAATACTAGAACACTGATGATGAAATTGCCAGTTACAGAAATAATGTAAACATTCTTGTTCTACACCACTCCCTTAATGGATAGAATTGACAACGACAATTTCATATCATCACATAAAATATGATCATAATATTCAATCAACCATACATAAATTCATCTTTGAGTTCCATTGAAATCTAACTACAAAGGACTCTACTCAGACATAGGAAAAGAAATAACAAGAGAAGAGGAAAGATCAAACTCCATTGTCATGATGTTGAATCTTCAATCTTCAGTCACAATTACATAAAGTACACTAAACTAATACAAGACTAAGACCTAAGGAATTCGGAAATTCAGAGAATGGGAAATCAGATCAGAGTATCTCCCAAGTGTGAAGGCCCCTTTCCCTTTTATAGTTTACAAATTCCAAAACTGAAATAACATCCACTAACTAACATGGGCGCTAAAACGTTCCTTGTTGGACGTTTTAGCGTTCAACTTTGAAGGATGACCAACTACTTTCAACTATCCTCAGTGCTAAAACATTTGACTTGAATGTTTTAGCGTTCAAGTCCCGAATCTTTTTGAACAGCAGAGCGCTAAAACATTTGCTTTGGCCATTTTAACGCTCAGCACCAACACTTTTTGGCTTCATTTTGCAGCAGCATGCTAAAGCGTTAGCTTTGGACGTTTTAGCTCTCAACACTTGAATTCTCCAATTTGTTCAGAATCTTCTTCCTTCTCTCATTTGCTTCTTGAGATTCATTTTCCTACAAGAACAATGTAAACTTTTAACAGAACTTTCAGAACTTGTATTTAGGACTTTCCAGGACATTAACCCTCTTTTCCATCCATTTAATCACACAAATTAAGCTAATTCATGCTTTAAAACCTTATAAACCAAGGGTTTATCACAATTCCCAGATTTGAACATTGCTGTCATCAGCAATGTATTAAAAACAACAGAGAAGGAATTGAGATTCTTTACTGATGAAACTCATGAGGATGGACTTCAATTAACAGAAGATCAACATTTCATGATACAAGCTTATAACCATGCAATCTCTTATTTCCTATGATTTGCCCAACATCATTTGTGACTTTTCAACAGATCAGTAAAGATGATATACAGAGACTCCCAAACAAAACACCCCCTCCCCTCACTAGGAATATAACACCTCATATATTTAAATGTGAATTTTTATATTATAATGTGAAATGGAAATTGGTGGATTAGTGAAAATCCAAGGATTATGGCCAAAATGGGCAAAAAGGGCAAAATGGTAATTTGCCAGCCGTGTATTCTGAGGCTTAAATACTGAGTTAGAGATTCCATATGACAAAAGTAATACTGGAAATGGAATCAGGGCGAAAAATTGAGTGAATAGGCAAATTTGGGAAAAATTGATGAATAGTGATTTTTAAGTGTTAAATACTGTGGTGTGAGTGTACCGATAGGTGTGAAATTTTTATTAATATTTTGGAGAAATAAAAATATGTTATGGACTGGAAAAATATGTAGATTAAGAATTTATGATCGGAATTTTTATCGGGATTAAAGTTAGATCGCGTGTGGGACCCGTGTGACCGAAGTCACTTAGCCCCCACCTCTTTTTCTTCTTTCTTTCCTTCTCTTTTTCTTCTCTCTCGCGCGCACCCTCTGTGTGTGAAGAACCAAAGAACCAAATTCTTCTCCTCTTTGTCATTTCCTCAATTCTTCACCAAATCGCTTGATTTTGGTGTTGAAATCTATTGTAAACAACCTTCTAGATCCATTGGTAACACTTACAAACCTTGAATCCATCTCTTGGCTGCGTTTTTTGGCAAAAATCAGATCCGACCCATAGTGTTCTTGGAGCTTCTTGGAGTTTTGATCTTCTTATGGTTTAGTGGAGCTTTGGTGGTGAACCTACAACACATTGTGAGTATATTTGTGGTATTTTTGTGGTTGATTTCATAGATCTAGGAATTTATGCTCTAAACCTTTAATTTTAGATGTGTGATGATAGAGAGCCCAAATGGAAAAATGCTATTAGATGAAAAGGCCTTAGAATCATGCTTGTAAGCTAGAAATGCTATGATAATTTTTGGTGAAAAAGTTAGGTTTTTAACTTAGGAAAATTTGAGGAATTTTCATGAAAAATGAGTTTTGGTGTAATTTGGATTTGATGATTGTTGTAGGGTGCCTCACACGGACGGGATTGTGAAAAGTTGATTTGGAGCATACGTTTGGAACGGATTTGCTCGTATTGAGGTAAACCCTTGGAACTTGGGTTTAATCCCTAGTGTGCTCCACCACACCTAGTGGAAGGTAGTGGTTGGATTATGTGGTTATGACATGGTGTGATTGTGTGCTTGCATGCATATTGCTTGGATTTTTGTGAAAATTGTTTGGTCACTGGCCAGTTGACGTGTGTTGGGTTTGCACATCCGCTGGATCATTTCGTGACGGAGTGCCAGTTGGGTTGCCATGGGGTCGACTCTGGGAGCGACTCCAGGATGAACCAAACGTGGGACATCCGCCGGATAGGTCTCTTGAGGAGTTCCGGTTGGGTTGGCCATGGAGTTTTCTCAACCATGGGAGAAGCTCTAGGATTGTCTCGGGAGTTATATGATGGAGTCCTTGAACATGAATCCATGCGTGGATGTTCTCTGGTTGTCTCCAGTTGGTTGGTGATATTGTATTGCTTGCATATTACATGATGTCATATTTATACATTTTAGTGAGCCATGGAGTGGAGAGAGCCTCTAGCTCCATTGGTTTACTGAGATATATCCGTATATCTCACCCCGTGTTTGGGGGACCACATTTCAGGTCACTATGAGCCGGGAGGAGCTTCGGGCAAGAAGCCCGTATAGTGGACATTGGATTGGCATGCGGTGCATTGGGATTGCATGACATTTTGGAGGAGGACTATGGATTGCACATAGCATGACATTAGTATTTTGAGACTTAGGTCATGAACATATTGCATGATGTTATTTCCATGCTTTTGCGTAGTGTTCATGATTGTATACTAAGTCTTGTTTATTGCTTATTATTCATGACATGGATAATTGTATATTTTGAGTGAGCATGGGACTTGTCCATTGCCACATTCATAGCCTTGAAGTCTTGGTATTCTTGTTGTAAGAATGGTCCATATTTGTATGTAAATGGCCATTATATTGTGGACTTTGTAAATGATGTTTGATTTAAGGAAATTGCATGATGGAAGGGCCTAGAGCCTACATTAGGACATGATTATGTGTTGTGTGGAGTACCATGGGGTTAGGGATGGATTACACAACATTTCTTGGGCTTAAAATGCTGTAATCTGTCACTTTTGCTGCATAGTAATCGATTACCCAAGCATGGTAATCGATTACCATGTAACAGGGGACGAAAAATTAGCTACTGTCTTCACTGGTAATCGATTACTGAGGGTTGGTAATCGATTACCATGTGAGGTAATCGATTACCCAAAGTTGGTAATCGATTACCAGAACAGAGGAGGTCAAAATTTGGCTACTGCCTCATTTTTGACAGGTGGTAATCGATTACCACCCACTGGTAATCGATTACCACAGTGTAAATTTTGAAAATTCAGGTTTTTCTAGACTAAAAGAAAGGGGCTTAACTTGATGGGTAGAACTCCAAATGGTACGTGGTTTGAAACCACGCGTAGATAACGTAAAGGACTACAACTTGGTAAAATATGAGAGTAAGATGGTGAGTTTAAATGAATTGAATAAAAAGAATGATTAGTGATGTTAGTGAAATATATGATTCCGCGAGTTGCATTTACAATTATAGTGTGGTTTTAATTGATTACGGAAAAAGTATTGATGTAAGAAAAGGAATATGATAAAAGAAAAATTTTCCCGTAATTTAATTAACCCAATCACTATGATTGTAACTGCGCTTAATATCATAATCAATGTTAACAATACCGGTGTACAACGGGCTGTTACAAGGAACTTCTCAAAAATTATGAGAATTTAACTCTCTTGCACTCTAGTGTTTAAGGGTGCACTTATCACTCAATTTCACTGTACTCAAACTTCCATAGGCTTGCCCATCTTCTCACTTTCCACAATAACAACGATCCATAGAGTAGGTCAAAAAGGACTTTGGAAATATAGCTTGGCTAGAGATAGAATTCTATGTTAAAGGAGGGAATATGGCTTGGTATGTCGCTTGACTAGAGGTAGAATTCGATGTTGAAGGAGGTTTCAGATTAAATGAATCAGATTCAGATAAGAGGAAGATCACAATTGTATTTGTCCATATTTTTCTTAATCCTTTCAATTCTCTTCTTCCTTTTCATTCATTCCTTGTACCACATTTTCTACAACTTTTCTTTTTCTTTGAACCTTTCTTCCTCCTTTTTCTTCTAAACACTTTGTGTTTTTAATTCCCCCTTTTCCTTTTTTTCTTCCTTCTCTCTTTTTCTTTCTTTTACCAAGCAATTTGTGTCTTTACTTCCTTTTTCCCCTTTTCTTCCTTCTTCTTCTCCATATTTCCAACACTTTGTGTTGTCATGCATTGCAGGAACACTTTCTCCCAACAGAAATTTCATCCATTATCCCTTATCTAAAACTTGTAATCTGAAGGATTGGAATAGATGTAGGCTCTTGGTTTTATCAAACAAATAGGCTTAAGCTCAAAGGTTTCATGCAATGGAAACATTAGGGTTGGCCATTTAAACTTGCTGATTCAAGAAAGAAATGCCTCAATCATTTCTACACTACACATCATAAACCATTTTAAGCAAGAAAAACGGCAAGTTATAGAGTCAATCATGTAGTGAATTGCTCTTTGAACAAAATTTTCTATATAGGCTCAATTTCTCACAGTTCAGAGTGCACACTTGACTTTCTCTATATGTATCAAAACTAATCTCTCTACTCTTTCACACTAAATGAGTTATGCAATCATTTCATTTTTTTCAACATGCAATGTACAAGATTGTATCCTTAATTTGACCAATCATATAAAACTTTGATTAGTCTTATCCTCATTAAATTCCATATCACAACTGAAATCCAAATTCAATATCACAACTAAAATCCAAATCACACCAGAAAACTTAGAAAAGAAAAAGATTGAGTTGTTTCCCTATTTTGGCTCATCAATTTGTGTGACATCTCCATGATGTTTGCATGCCATTCATTCACACCCAATTCCCAGATTTAAACGTTGTTGTCCCCAGCAACTAATTTAAATTTAAAGCAGCAATTGATCACTGAAACACATTCATATATAGCCAATAGCATCAGTACTATTGCAATGTGCATCATGCAAAAATAGTGAATATCCCAATGTACTTACTGAGTTACAAAAGTAAACTAATCAACAAAATAAAACTAAAAGAAACTTAAATTAAAATAACAGAAACTAAAGTGGAGTGAACTCAAGAGTCAATGTGAGACTCTGAGTCCTCCTCATCTGAGGCAAGAGTATCTGATCCTAGATCTGTGTGAGGAAGCGGTGTATAGTCATCATCAGCAGTCGGATCCTCCTCCACACCAGCACTAACTCCATCAGGCTGATCTCTAGCAGGCTGATCAACAGTAGGCGTATCACTAGGACCCATAGCAGCCATGGCAGCCTCTTCCCTGTCATCACGCTCTTCAAAGAATGCTCTAGCGGCTGCCTCAGATTCATCCTCCTCTTCAGAATGAGGGTACTCCTCAGTCTAAAACTCTGCTGGCTGGACTCCCTGTGCCTCACAGAGGGCAGTCATCATCTACATCATCTGAGTCTGGTATGATCTCTGACTTGACTGCATAAACTTAATACGTCTGCGCAAAAATCCCAAACGGACCTCTGTGTTGATCAGCCACTGCTCGGCTGATCGCCCTGGGTTTGCTGATTCAGACTCTTCCTCTGCCATTTTCTTTCTTCCCGGTGGCAACCTGGAAGCTGCTCCTCCTCCAATCCGGAGCTGTGTGGTGATCATCTTTGCATTAATATCAGGGTGCAACTTAACCTGTGCCCCATTATCAGCAATGTCAACGCCAGCTCTCTTACATAGATTCTGGATCAACGAACTGTGAACCAGTGCTGAAGTACTGCTATCAGAATGCACCATGTCATAAATACTATTTTGAAGAATGATGGGAACTTCCACTTTCTTCCCAGTCATGATAGTGTATACCAAGACAGCCCGCATCATAATAACAACAGCCTGATTTGAGGTAGGCAGAACATTTGAAACCATAAAATGAAACCATACCCTAGCATTCCCATTCAACTGCCTCAACCACAACAATTTGGGATTAACTTCATCCTTCATCATCTGCCATTTTTCATTAGGTTTGGCTATAGTTTGCAACACAGGCTCAGCTGCTCCCAATTTAGTCCAAGTTTCAAATTCAGGGTTGCTTCTCCATGGGGGAATGTCAATCCTTTCCCAAGTTTTGAGAAACTGATATTTTTGGTTCTGTATGTAATCACAGTGAGTTATCTTCAAAAGTTTCTGAATGGTATGAGCATCATACTTCACCTTCTTCCCCCAAACTAAATTGACAAAATGCCGCTTGCCACCTTCGTCTCCATTGTAAGCATTCGCATAAAATTCCCTACAAATAGCTTGGCTGCTATTTTCCAATATCGTGCCAAACGTCTCCCATTCTCGCTTTTCCAAATCAGCCTGGAATTCAGGATATTCATCTTTGTCCAAGATGAATTTTCTCTCTCGGACAAATGGCCTAGAAGATGTCTTCTCATTAAATCTGGCTTCATGGGCAGCACTCCTTCATAGTTTGTCACCATAAGAAGGTGGGGGGTTAGGCTCTTTGCTCTTGGTCACCCTAGCCATCTTTTTGCTGTTCTTCTTGGATGGTGAAGACATGTTCCTGATATAGCATGAAAGGAAAAGTCAGTCAATAAGTCAAAGAATTTTGAGAGATAATGGATCATAATCCCCAGATTTAAGTTTGAAAGAATTAATTTAGATGGATCCATAATGTAACATGCCCTACAATGCTAGACAGGTGACCCAAAATCATGCATGAACAGGGCCAGCGCGCTAAAGCGTTCATATGGAGCGATTTAATGGGCTGGTAATTTCGTAGTACAAAAGAAATTAACGGGCCAGCACCCTGGCTTTTTTGGGTCAGGCAATTCATCAAACACCTGGTGTGTGTGTGTGTGTGTGTGTGTGTGTGCAATTTTAAAATGGGAAATCGATTATGTGAGATTCCTTGCATCCCAAAACAACAAAAAAACCAGAATTACACACTAACCAGTTACATGTTATCAAAAATTAGAACATGGGATCATGGGGAAAGCACATATAAGATCAATATCTTGTAAAACCTAGGATGATGTGAAAATGACACAAGCGGGTGAGTAAAGAATCAACACAAAACCAGAATATACTATGAATAAAGGAAGGGAAAGTGGGAGTGTAGCATAACTTGTTAAGTGAAAAAGAGGCAGAAGAGAGAGGAAGATCGTGAGTGAGTGCGTGGCTGAGTAAATGTAACCGTGTAAAACATATAAGTGAACCAGCGCTAAAATGTTTAAACAAAATATTTTAGCGCTGAGCTCTAGAGAACGTGCACATGGTTGTGTGCATCAGCACGCTAAAATGGTCAAGAATGAACGTTTTAGCGCTCTGAACCAGAATGCTTGCACGGTGATGCACTTGGGGAACGCTAAAATGATCAAACGAAATGTTTTAGCGCTCTGGACCAGAGTTGTGCATTATAATGCATCTATGTACCACTAAAACGTCCATTGGGAGAGTTTTAGCGGCCATCACTTGTCAAATTTTTCGTGTCCAGAATGTTTAGATTTTCCCCTCCTCTTATTATTACTATTAACATTAATTATATATTAAATACCTGATATAGTGGGTTGCCTCCAACTCAGCGCGTGTTTAACATAACGAGCCTGACGTTTCTCATTTAACTTACCTCCATCAGGGCAACTGTAAGAAGTTTCCTGTCTACAGCACTACCAATATATGTCTTCAACCTCTGACCATTGACGGTAAAGCTTCGGTCAGAATCGAAGGGACTGATTTCCACTACTCCATAAGGCTTGATGTCTGTAAGAACCCGCACCGCTAATTAAGGTAATTAGTGAATTAATTATGATAATTAGAAAATAATTCCATAATTGACCCTAATAATTATTATGAGGCCTTAATAATTATAATTAGTGGGTAAGAATGCTAAAAGTCGCTTTTCGGAAGAAAAGCGCAGATACCGGTTCTGCTACCCGGTATAAATGAGTACCGGAAAAGTATCCCGGAAAGTTATAACGAATGCATGATAATTACTAGATTAATATGTAGGACTTGTAAAACAAGTTTCAAGTCAAAATAATATAATCTGATGCCAGAACTGATACTGGCTATGGAAAAGCGCGTACCGGAAAGGTGCTCCGAAAAATAAAATAAAAATATGAAAAATCTTAGAAAAATGTGTAGGTTTAGATTCCAAAGTTTGGGATCAAGATCTTTTGCGTAGCAATTAAAGTTAATACTGCGTGTTTGTGACTTAAATGCCTATAAATACAACTTTAGGCACAATGCCCTAGGCCATACTCTTTCCTTATGTGACTTGTGGCTGATCAGCCTTCTCCCTTGTGCTCCATTGCTGCCTTCTTCACCTTGGAGGCCAAGAAGCCATCTTTCCTCTTGGCTTCTTCATCAAAACACTTTGTGAGGGTGTGTATGTGACTTGTGAGTGTGGAGAGTTATTTTTGGGAGTGTCCAGCCACTGTGTGTGTGAGGGTTGAGGGGCTGAGTTGGTGTTCCTTTGGTGAGAGCTCTTATTCTTGGCTTGTGAAGCTCCAAGGAGCTTCCTTTGTGTTGAAAGGGCCAAGCTTTGCACCATTTTCGTACACCTTTTTGTGGCCTGAGTTGAGGAGCTGTTGGAGAGCTCCAAGACCACTGTCCATTCTGTTTTTGGACTTTGGTAAGTTATACCAACTATGATCATCAATTTAAATGCTTAAAAATGGAACCTTGATGCATGTTTTGAGCTAAGTTGATAACTTAAGGGTGGGGTAGGTTAAACACACCTAGAAATGCATGTTTAAGGGACTATAACCGGTTAAAAGTGGGATCTTTGGAGTGAATATTCACGAAATGAAGAAACTGCATTCTATCGTGGGATATCCGGATATTTGTCAAACATATATCTGGATATCCATATCCGGATATGGTATCCGGATATTGATATCCGGATGTGGGATTCGGGTATCTGGATATGGTATATCCGGATATTGTCAGTGTGATATCCGGGTATGGAATATCCGGATATGTCCCTTGTAATATCCGGATATTCTGGGATTTCGCAGAATAGTAGCTGTGCTGTGTGAACAGTAAGCTATTGGGGGTTTGTGTACCCTAGATTAAGGAAGTTGAACTTCTGTAATTAATGAACTAAGTCAGAATCATGAGATTAAGGGCTTATGGCTTTGTTGGGAGCCTTAAGAGGTAAAACGTAAAGGAAAGGCATAGTCTTTAAGTTGCATACTTGTGATGCATAATTAATGATATATTATTGGTCCATAACAGATTGTGATACTGCTGTGTTTGGACTTGTGAGTGGTTGGACTCTTGGCTTGGATAGCTAGCTAGCAAGGTAAGCTTTCGTGTCCTCGGTTTAGCCATGTTATGGTTCCACCATGTCCCATGGGGATGTGGTTTATGCACGCTGTGTTACATGCTTTGATGTTTTGGAAATGCTGTTGAGCTATTATATGCAATGTGCTTTTATGATATGCATGTGATGTCCACCTATACGGTAAGCCTGAGTATGTAGCACATATAAGATGGTGAGGCTGTGGGTGAGGTGCAAGCTGCGTTCCTTGTACTTATGTGGGTATAGACGTATTCCTGCATTTCTCTGGCCAGTAGATTTTATAAACACACATGGCATGAATATCTGTTGCACTGCATAGTTTTGGAACTTATATTGTAAATACTATTTTTGAACTTATATTGCACATGTAAGTGAGCTTGGGGTGGAAGATCCTTGAGGACCCCTTGTCTTACTGAGATTTCTTGTTTAGAGATCTCACCCCACGTTTGGGGACGCTTATTTCAGGATCAGGTAATGTTGAGGGCTCAGGTGGCAGGAGGCCGGAGTTGAGTTAGACTTATCTGTGTCATGCTGACATGTTGGATGCTGGTTTTGACTGCTGTTTATGTTTTCATGCTATGTTTATGATATTATGTTGAGACTGGTATTGGGCAGTGTTGCCTTATTTGGTGAGCATGGGGTTTGTCTATGCCACATAGACTTGTTATGTTTTCTATTAGTTACAATTGTATTAAAGTATCAGGATTTTGTTCCAGGCTATGTGTTGTAGTCATATGACTTTAGATACTCACAGTATATTTATATATGAGGTATTTTAGTTAGTTGTCTTGCAATTTACATACAGGCAGTATTTTATGAAATTGATTAAGTAACCAAGTTGGCTAAGGTTAATGACGTCATAACTGAATTAAAGAAAAAGTTATTCCGCATTTTAATTAAGCGTGGCTTAATACGATAATATGTTAACAATCCGGGTTAACACGGGCTGTTACAATGTCCTTCACCATAAATGGTCCAGACCATCTGGACTTTAACTTTCCTGGAAATAGCTTCAACCTGGAATTGAACAGTAGAACTTGGTTGCCCACCTTGAAATCCCTGGGCGTGATCTTCCTGTCATGCCATAACTTGGTCTTCTCTTTATATAAGCTTGCACTTTCATATGCAGATAAACGAAATTCATCCATTTCATCCAATTGAACTAGCCTCTTCTCTCATGCTGCTTTGGAATCAAAGTTTAAGAACTTGACAGCCCACAATGCTCTGTGTTCTAATCCTACCGGTAGATGACATGCCTTCCCAAATAACAATTGGAAAGGAGACATTCCAATAGGAGTCTTGAATGCTGTACGGTAAGCCCATAAGGTGTCATCGAGTTTCTTGGACCATTGAGTCCTAGCATTTCCAACAGTCTTTTCCAGTATATGCTTAAGCTCTATGTTGGAAATCTCAACCTGACCACAAGTCTGTGGATGGTACGGGGTGCATATCTTATGCCTGACTCCATATTTAGCAAGAGCAACTTCTATCAACCGGTTGTCAAAATGTGTTCCCCCATCACTGATTATGGCTCTCGAAACTCCAAATCGCACAAAGATATTCTTTTTCAGAAATGCGATCACAACCCGGGAGTCTTTAGTTTGTGTGGCTATGGCTTCAACCCATTTTGAGACATAATCCACTGCCACCAGGATGTGTTTATCAGAGTAAGAAGAAGGAAAAGGTCCCATGAAATCCATACCCCAAACATCAAAGATTTCCACCTCCAGTATATTGCTCAATGGAATTTCATGTCTCCTGGATATATTACCAGTTCTTTGGCAGTTGTCACATGCTTCCACATACTCCCTTGCATCCTTGTACAATGTTGGCCAATAGAAACCACTCATCAAGACTTTTGTCGCTATTCTTTCTCCTGTAAAATGTCCTCCTCTAGAATACATCTTTTGATTACCCCATCTGAACACCTGTAGAAGAGGTATGGTTCATCCCAAATATATCTCCTTGCATCATGCAGAAATTTTTTCCTTTATTGCCATGTGAAGTCTTTAGGCATTGCTTCAGCAGCTTTATAATTTGCAAAATCTGCAAACCATGGTGGAGTATTGATTGTCAAGACTTGATCCTGCACCAACTTTGAAATAATGCTTATTGCCATGATGTGCTCATCAGGGAACTCTTCTTTAATCACTACTTCCAGTCCTTCTTGTAGATTTTTCTCTGTGATCCTGGATAAGTGATCAACACCCAAGTTTTCAACTCCTTTCTTATCTTTGATTTCTACTTCAAACTCTTGTAGAAGTAACATCCATCGGAGTAACCTGGGCTTAGCATACTGCTTTCTTAACAAATACTTTAAAGCTACATGGTCAGTGTAAACAATCACCTTTGATCCTAGCAGATATGACCTAAATTTGTCAAATGTATACACCATAGCCAATAATTCCTTTTCTGTAGTAGCATAATTCTTCTGTGCATCATTAAAAATTTTACTGGCATAGTATATGACAAGTAACAATTTATCTTTTCTTTGGCCTAGCACCACTCCGACAGCATAATCACTTGCATCACACATCAATTCAAAAGGCAATGAAAAACCAGGTGCCATTATTATAGGTGCAGTAATCAATTTTTCTTTCAGAATGTTAAATGCATGCAGGCATTCATCAGTGAACACAAACTCTTGGTCTTTTACTAACAACTTGCATAAAGGTTTTGCAATCTTTGAAAAATCTTTTATAAATCATCTATAAAACCTGCGTGACCAAGAAAACTTCTCACACCTTTGACATTTATGGGAGGGGGAAGTTTCTCAAAAAAAGAGATTTTGGCTTTATCCACTTCAATTCCTCTTCTAGACACCTTGTGTCCTAAAACAATGCCTTCTGTCACCATGAAGTGACACTTTTCCCAATTCAACACAAGATTACAATCCTGGCATCTTTTTAAGACACAATCCATGTTTTCTAGACAGGCATCAAAAGTAGGACCAAATACAGAAAAATCATCCTTAAAAATTTCAATGCATTTTTCTACCATGTCAGAGAATATGGAAAGAATGCACCTTTGAAAAGTCGCTGGTGCATTGCATAAGCCGAAAGGCATCCTCCGGTATGCAAAGATTCCATAGGGGCAAGTGAATGCAGTTTTCTCCTGATCTTCTAGAGCCACAACTATCTGGTTGTAGCCTGAGTATCTATCTAAAAAGCAGTAGAAAGCATATCCTTCCAATCTCTCCAGCATTTGATCTAAGAATGGAATAGCGAAATGGTCCTTCCGGGTTGCTTTGTGATTGTTCTTGTGGGAATTAATTCATTATCCTCATTCCTCACAACAGTCATTCCTCCTTTCTTGGGCACTGTCTGCACTGGACTCGCCCAAGCATTATCTGAAATAGGATAGATCATTCCAGCATCAAGCAACTTCACCACTTCCTTCCTCACTACCTCCTTCATAGTAGGATTGAGTCTTCTCTGTGGTTGCCTCACTGGTTTAACCTCCTCTTCCATCAATATTTTATGAGTGTAGAAAGAAGGGTTAATACCCTTGAGATCTGAAAATGACCATCCCATGGCTGTCTTGTTCTTTTTAAGCACTTCAATCAACTTTACTTCCTCCCCTTCAGACAAAAACGCATTAATGATGGCTGGGTATGTTTGATCATCTCCAAGAAACACATACTTGAGATTTGAAGGAAGTTATTTAATTTCCACCTTGGGAGCTCCCTTAGGGATATCATCTACTTTCTTTTCTAACTCTTCTACTTTCGGTTCTTCCGTAAAGTATTCCACACTTGTTTCCTCCTTGAATTTGTCTCCCTCATATGAGGAATTTTTCTCTTCTATCACTTCTTCCACAGCCTCCTGTATGACATCTACTTTGAAACAATCCTCCACATCAACAAGATGTTTAATAACTTCAAACACATCAATAGTGACTTTTTCTTCATTCACCCTTAACGTCAACTTTCCTTGTTCAACGTCAATCAGAGATCTTGCAGTGGCTAAAAATGGTCTTCCTAGGAGTAGAGGACTTTCAGTATCCTCTTCTTCCATATCTAGAATTACAAAGTCTACAGGGAAGATGAATTTATCCACCTTGACCATAACATCTTCTACCACCCCTTCTGGTCTCTTAATTGATCTATCTGCTAGATGCAGAATGACATTAGTGGTTTTCAACTTGTTAATCCCCAAAGCTCTGCAGATAGATAATGGCATCAAATTCATACTGGCCCCCAAGTCACAAAGTGTTTTTCCTACTTCGACATCTCCAATAGCAATAGGAATGCTAAAACTACCTGGGTCTTTTAAATTTGGACGAAGCTTCTTTTGAATAAGGGCGCTACATTCCTCCGTTAATGCCACGGTCTCACCATCTTTCAACTTCCTCTTCTTAGACAAAAGGTCCTTCATAAATTTTGCATAGTGAGGCATGTTTTCCAAGGCTTCAGTAAATTGAATGTTGATCTGTAGTTTCTTGAAAATATCCAGAAACCTTGCATAATGCTGTTTCTGAATTTCTTGCTTCAACCTCTGAGGATAAGGAACTTTGGCATAGGGAGATAGATTAATTGGCTAGTCTTGCTTGTCAACCATTTTTTTTCTTCTCCCACTTCATCAACTTCTGGGGTGAAGAATTGTTTTCAAAAACTACTTCATCTTCTTTCTTATCTTCCTTAACTTTTTCTTTTTCATCATTTCCGACTACATCATCTTCAACAACAACTTCTTCCTCCTCTCTTTTTTCTTCTACTTTCTTTTTAACCGGTTGAAGCACAATCCCACTTCTTGTAATAATGGATTTGCAATGCTCCCTTGGATTCACCTGCGTATCACCAAGGAACTTTTCCTGTGATCTCTCTGATATCTGTCTAGACAATTGACCAATCTGTGTCTCCAAATTCTGGATGGATGCTTCCTGGTTCCTGAATGACGTTTTTGTCTCTTGCATGAATTCAGAAGTTTCTTCTTTGAAAGAATTTTAACCCTGAATAAAATCTGTAGTGGTCTTAGATAACTGTGCAAAAGCTTTCTCCCATGCAGAGGTATCTCCTTGTTGTGAAGAATGTGGTGGAGGAGGATGCAGTGGAGGATTCAACTGGTGATTGGAACCATAACTGAATCCTGGGTGTTGATTTCTATTCTTCCATGGTGGAACATACAAATTTCGCCCCTGGTTTTTCTGGTTCCTCTGATCATTACCATACCCCATTCACTTCTGCTTGTTTTGTAGATCCCCCATAATCACACTCTTCTGTAACATGGCCTTTCCCACAAATTGCTCACACAGAATTAGTGTCCACAGAAGCAAAATTTTGAGAGGATAGTTGCTTAGTGAGAGCATCCAACTATTGTTGTTGTTGCTTTTGCATTTGCATTTGCATCATCTGATCATTCTTGGCTAACAAAGCATCATACCCATCAAGTTTTATAATTCCCATCCTTCTGTCATTCCCTGGAGCATTGTCAAATTCTTGAAATGCTAAAGATTAAAAATTTCAAGGGCTTCTTGAGGGGTCTTGGTTGTCAATGAACTACCAACTGTGCCATTCACCAATGTTCTTGTATTAGTTGTCAACCCTTAGAGAAATATTCCTGCCTGATTCCATACTTCGATTCCATGTTGTGGACATTTCCTCAAGAGTGTTTTGAATATTTCCTAGGCTTCATAGATAGACACTGCTTCTTTTTGTTTGAACCCTGTGATCTCATCCTTTAATTTCGCCCTCTTTGATGCTGAAAAGAATCGGGCTAAAAACTTCGTCTGCAGATCATCCCAAGTAGTGATACTTCCTTGAGGTAATGATTGTAACCATCTTTTTGCATCATCCTTCAGTGGATGAGTGAACAATCTTAACAAAATGGCATCTCTAGTCACACCATTGATCTTCATTGTATCACTCAACAATAAGAAATTCTCAATGTGCAGATATGGATCTTCTGCACTTGTGCCAGCAAATTGTTCCTTCTGCACCAATTGTACTAATGTCGGCTTCAACTCAAAGTTATTGGGCTCCACATTGGGTGGAACAACACTCCCAATTGGTGGAATTACAGTGGGAGTCGTGTAATCTCCCAATGTCCTCTGTGGTGGAGGCCTGTGATTATCTTCCATGACTTCTTCCTGAATTATCACACTGGATTCACCCCTTTCTTGTAGCCTCCTTTGTCTTGCTGCCTTTTTGTTCTTCCTAACTGTCCTTTCTAATTCCGGATCAAACAACAAGGAGTTTGGATTAATAGTACCTCGCATACACCAGAATCGGAATTGAACAAAACTTCACACAAAATTATAAATCGCTGAAAATAATAAAAATTCAATCTCAAATATTAATGGTGTCTGTCAATGTTGAAAGAACAAATCCCCGGCAACGGCGCCAAAAACTTGTTGCGACTTTAGCAAGTGTACTAGTCGTACAAGTAATAAAATGATAAGTAAAGATCGTTCCCACGAGGATTTGTGTTCAAACACTAACTAACCACTTATAATTAAGTTGAATCAAACAAGAATTCATTGAATGCATAGATAATTGTCACCGGAATTTGAATTGTATCTGGACTTGGTAAATCAGTAAAATAACTAAAATGTGAATTATAATTTTACAACAAGTAGTAAGAAATCAATGTCCCTCAACCATAAACTTATGTAAGAATCAATCCCATTATGGATTATCTTCCATGTGAAGTCAATCAACCATTTTATTATCACCAAGATGTAATCCCTTACTACCTTGGTTGATACATTAATCAAGAACCCAATCCCTTGGTAATTCCCTTCTTAATACATACATCAAGCACTAAGATTTTAAAGATTACATCAGAGTCATAGTTCCAATACCTTGAATACTAGAACACTGATGATGAAATTGCCAGTTACAGAAATAATGTAAACATTCCTGTTTTACACCACTCCCTTAATGGATAGAATTGACAAAGACAATTTCATATCATCACATAAAAGATAATCATAATATTCAATCAACCATACATAAATTCATCTTTGAGTTCCATTGAAATCTAACTACAAAGGACTCTACTCAAACATAGGAAAAGAATAACAAGAGAAGAGGAAAGATCAAACTTCATTGTCATGATGTTGAATCTTTAATCTTCAATCGCAATTACATAAAGTACACGAAACTAATACAAGACTAAGACCTAAGGAATTTGGAAATTCAGAGAATGGGAAATCAGGTCAGAGTATCTCCCAAGTGTGAAGGCCTCTTTCCCTTTTATAGTTTACAAATCCCAAAAATGAAATAACATCCACTAACTGACATGGGCGCTAAAACGTTCCTTGTTGGACGTTTTAGCATTCATGGATGCCCAACTGCTTTCAACTATCCTCAGCGCTAAAACATTTGACTTGAACATTTTAGCATTCAAGATCCGAATCTTTTTGAACAGCAGAGCGCTAAAACGTTTGCTTTGGCCATTTTAACGATCAGCACCAGCACTTTTTGGTTTCATTTTGCAGCAGCGCGCTAAAACGTTAGCTTTGGACGTTTTAGCGCTCAACACTTGAATTCTCCAATTTCTTCATAATCTTCTTCCTTCTCTTATTTGCTTCTTGAGATTCATTTTCTTACAAGAACAATGTAAATTTTTAACAAAACTTTCAAAACTTGTATTTAGGACTTTCCAGGACATTAACCCTCTTTTCCATCCATTTAATCACACAAATTAAGCTAATTCTTGCTTTAAAACCTTATAAACGAAGGGTTTATCACTGACGTATGTTCTAAGTGATACATTAAAGTTTATAATGCTCTCCCTTATTAATTAGGACATGAAGGAATTCATGTAGAGCAAAGACATGTTCAAAAGTGTTGCCTCTTGGATGTACAAAGTATGAAGCGTATATGTACATGTTTATACATGATTGGTAATGCCTTAATTTTGTGTGTAGAAGTATGAATAACGAAGTAGGTATAATGTAAGAACCAATAGCTAATAGGGGACATTAAGCTTGAGAGTGTTATTTGTAGTACATAATTCATGAAATGTGTAAGTAAGCATGTATGTAAGTTGTAAATAAGATAACTTGAGGAACACGTAATGCATAATGCAAATTGACTTGACATGAAGAATTATGAGTGAGGTATAATACTTCTAATTCATTTATGGTGAATAATTAGGATATAAAAGGAATTGAGTAATAAGGATTATGAGTCAATACGAAATGGAAAAAGTTTATTTGCATTTTTTCTTAAGAGTAAATACCATTTTCGGTCCTCAACAAATTTCACGATACCCGTTTTAGTCCCTAGCAAATAAAAAGGCTATTTGTGGTCCCGAAGAAATTCAAAGCGGACCTGTAACAGCCCGTGTTAACCCGGTTTGTTAACATACTATCGTATTAAGCCACGCTTAATTAAAATGCGCAATAACTTTTTCTTTAATTCAATTATGAAGTCATTATTGAATTACTTAATCAATTTCATAGAATACTGCCTGTATGTAAATTGCAAGATAACTAACTGAAATATCTCATATATAAATATAAAGTGAGTATCTAAGTCACAGGACTACAACACAGAGCCTGAACCAAAATCCTGATACTTTAATACAACTTTAACTAAAAGAAAGCATACTCAAGTCTATGTGGCATGGACAAACCCCATGCTCACCAAATAATGCAACAATGCCCAACATCAGTCTCAACAGATAATAACATAATAATAGCGGAAAACATAAACAGCAGTCAATATCCGGCATCCAACATGTCAGCATATCACAGTAATATCTAACTCAGCTCTGGGCTCCTGCCACCTGAGGCCTCAACATTACCTGAACCTGAAATAAGCGTCCCCAAACGTGGGGTGAGATCTCTAAACAAGAAATCTCAGTAAGACAAGGGGTCCTCAAGGATCTTCCACCCCAAGCTCACTTACATGTGCAATATAAGTTCAAAAGCAGTATTTCCAATATTAGTTCCAAAACTATGCAGTGCAACAGATATTCGTGTCATGTGTGTTTATACTATCTACTGGCCAGAGAAATGTAGGAATACGTCTAAACCCACATGAGTACAAGGAACACCGCTTGCACCTCACCCACAACCTCACCTTATCGTATGTACTACATACTCAGGCTTACCGTAAAGGTGGACACCACATTGCATATCATAAAAGCACATTGCATAAAACAGCTCAACAGCATTTCCAAATATCAAAAGCATGTAACACAACATGCATAAACCACATCCCCATGGGACATGGTGGAACCACAACATGGCTAAACCAAGGACGCGAAAGCTTACCTTGCAAGCAATCAATCCAAGCCAAGAGTCCAACCACTCTCAAGTCCAAACACAGCAGTATCACAATCTGTTATGGACAAATAATATATCATTAATTATGCATCACAAGCATATAACTTAAAGACTACGCCTTTCCTTTACGTTTTACGTCTTAAGGCTTCCAACAAAGCCATAAGCCCTTAATCATGTGATTATGACTTAGTTCATTAATTACAAAAGTCCAACTTCCTTAACCTAGGGTCCACAAACCCTAACATCATATCTGTATGAACAGTACCTCACTGTTCTACGCAATCCCAGAATATCCGGATATTCCTCAGGGAAATATCTGGATATGCAATATCCGGATATCTCACTGACCATATTTGGATATACAATATCAGGATATCCAGATCCCATATCCGGATATCAATATCCGGATACCATATCCGGATATCTATTCGACAAATATCCGGGTATCTATTCGACAAATATCCGGATATCTCACGACAGAATGCAGTTTCTACATTTCGTGAATAACCAGTCCAAAGGGTCCAACTTTAACCGATTATAGACACTTAAATATGCATTTCTAGGTGTGTTTAACCTTCCCCATCCTTAAGTTATCAACTTAGTTCAATATATGCATCAAGGTTCCATTTTTAAGTATAAAAACTCAAGATCAAGTTTAGGTACATACTCAAGGCTTCAAAGCAGAAACAATGGCTGCTCTTGGAGCTCCTAACCAGCTCCAACAACCTGACTACACAAGGCCCACGAAAATGCCACAAAGCTTGGCCCTTTCCTCACAAAGGAAGCTCCTTGAAGCCTCCAATGGCATGAACAATGGCTCACACCAAGGGAAACATCATCTTAGCCCACAACAGCAAGCTCAGCCCTCAAAACACCCCCCAAACAGTGGCAAGGTGCAAGTCAGCCACCAAGAGACATGTGGAGGCTGATAAAATTGCCTAGGGTTTTGTGCAAGTAGTGTATTTATAGGCACAAGGCCACTTAGCGCACAATATTAGCCTTAATAGCTACGCAAAATATCTTAATCGCAAACTTTGGAATCTAAACCTACTTATTTTCCTAAGATTCTTCATATTTTTATTTTATTTTTCGGAGCACCTTTCCGGTACGCGCTTTTCCATAGCCAGTATCAGTTCTGGCATCAGTTCTCATTATTTTGACTTGAAACTTGTTTTACAAGTCCTACATATTATTCTAGTAATTATCATGCACTTATTATAATTTTTCGGGATACTTTTCCGGTACGCATTTATACTGTGTAACAGAACCGGTATCTGCACTTTTCTTCCGAAAAGCGACTTTCAACATTCTTACTCACTTACTATAATTATTTAAGCCAAATAATAATAATTAATGTCAATTATGGAATCATTTCCTAATTTATCACAATTAGATCATTAATTACCTTAATTAGCGGTGCGGGTTCGTACAGGACCCATTTTAGTCCTTTTGAGGGATTAATGTGAATCTTTTTTGAATTTATGAGGGACCACGATTTCAACTAAATGAGTCCATTTTAGATTTCTTAGGGACCATGAATAGTCTTTTTATTTGCTAGGGACTAAAACAGGCATCGTGAAATTTGTCGAGGATCGAAAAAGATATTTACTCTTTTCTTAATAAGTTTAATGTCATTTCCGCATTTAGTAATTAAGATTAAGCTACGCTTAACATCAAAATGTATGATAACAATCCGATCACGAACGAGGTTTTACAATTTCATCGACCTGACATGATTGAAACTGATACAAATTATTAATTTATTTTTCTTATTGGGTATAATAAGTTGAATTATGTTCACTAAGAATAAAATTGAGAGAGAAAAAACACACACACACATATATATATATATATATATATATATATGAGGTAGGTTCCTTTAACACCGGTGTCAAACTTAAAGTTTGACACATCATCTAAGAGCCGTTAAATCAAAAAAGATCAATGGTGTCACATGCTTACAAATTAGAGTCGCTGATTTTTTTGATCTAATGACTCTCAGATGAGGTGTTAAATTTCAAATTTGACACCCGTGTCAAAGGATCCTACCTATATATATATATATATATATATATATATGGGGATGGTTCTTTTGACTTCAGAGTAAAAATTTTAAATCTTACTCCCCATCTCAGCCGTTGATAGATGAAAATCAACGGTTGTCATTTATAGTTTAATTAATAATTAATTAATTAATATAGCTTCTTAAATTATAACCGTCGGATGGACATAAATCAACGGCTAGGATGGAGAGTAAAACTTATAAGTCTTACTCTAGATTCAAATGATCTCTCCTATATATATATATATATATATATATATATATATATATATATATATAAAAAAGGACATGATAAAACATAATAAATTTTATATTCAATCTTATATTAATGAGTGTAACCCAATAAATTGTAAGTGTGTGATACACAAAAATCAATAACTAAGATTGAATATAAAATTTATTATTTTTTATCATGTCCTTATATATATATATATAACTCAATGTATTTTTTAATCCAATCTTGTACAAATAATAAAATACAGAAGTACAAATAAATCTGGGAAAACAAAAGAAGGGTGGGTGAAGCGACCGAATCTACAAGCTTCACAGTTCACAAAGAAACAAAGTAATCCCAGCTGGATTTCAGACTAAAATTATACCAATCTCAGCTAAGACCCTTGAAATTAATCATGAGCTCCATTTAAAAAAACCCATACATGCATATTGAAATTCCCAACATGAACGACTAACTTGTTTCCTGGTCAACAAAATTTATAATCCTCATACCCATTAAAATAATCACCTCAAAATATGTCATCCAGAACACAGAATCTAACATAGGGATGCAATTGTATAATTTAATTGACATGCCAACCAATAAAACTCATGTATCTCACATGGTATTTCTAAGTTAGTGTGCCCTCTAATATGTTCTGATACTACTATAATCTTCAAAAGAATCCAAGAAATTTGTTACAAACATCCGTCTGATTTGCATTGGTTATTTTGGTCGGTGTGGGGACCAAGCTGCAGAATTATTCTTTGCGTTTTTGTATCTCTTCTAGCTCCAGTAAAGAATCCACGTACTGGCCATGCACTTTCATCGAACAAAATCTTGGACTTGTTTCAAGTGTTTCATAAATAACAAACCGTTCTTCCATTCAGTACTAAATATTTACCTCTGACACAGTATGCCTATATCGAACTACTAGTTGTATTATAAGGCAACTAAGGTGCATTTCTATATTCTTCATTATTTGTGATTATTTAATCTGTCAAAGTGCTAAATGAAGGTTTTCACACAATAAATTATGTTGTACAAGATTCTCTGGGTTCATCTTATGTGTATGTGAATAACCTCAGTTAAAGCTTATTATTTATTCCCCGCCCCCCGAGAAAAATAAATGAAGTCCTACAAAAAGGATAGCGAAATAACATCTAATCTCATTTGTTTAGTTTTTATCCCAATAAAAAATGTTTTATATATAGGGGTTTGCATTTGTCATTTAATATGATAACAAGAAATTTCCTACACAAACAACATTTTGTGGGACCCGTATCTTTTGAAGCCAAATAGAAAAAGAAAAATTACGACACGCAAAATGAATCTCTATAACATAACACAATCAATTTTCGTACAACATAACTTTTATAAACCCTTATATATAAGAGAACTTCACTTGGTAGCAAGTTCCATTTATATTCAGTGGTAAATTAATATAAGGCTATCACTCGGCCTTTTGACTTATTTAGTGTGAGAAAAGAAATATCTTATCATATTGATTTGAAATTTAAATATTTTGTCAAAAAATAATGTAGTACGATACACGTAAGAATGTGCCGTTTAAGTAGTGCAAGGGGTGATGTGAGATTTGTACAAAAGCGAACGCTTGCCACATGTTGCACAATGTAAGTCACGAGTCACTCCCATACATGTCTTGAATGTTCACATCCCCCATATGTGTACATTAGTTTTTACACAAATCGCACATCACCTCCTCATGTGCGATTTGTGCACATCTCTCATATACATCTCATTATATTATTTTAACAAAATATTTAGATTTGAAATTAATGCGATAAAATATTTCTTTCTCACATTATTATGGTGAAGGCTCTATCCACTCAACTACGCATCTATTATTGTATGTCCTAGATTGGATAAGCTCTATAAGTAACATTCATATATTAGTTAGTTCCTTTGTCTCTAATGGTTTATAACGTTAATTCTTCAGATAGACCATCAAATAGTTGTAATGTAGCACCATAAAAAATTCTATAAACTGAAAGATTCAATGATCATGGTCTTTTCTTAAAAGAACGAGTGAAGTAGCTGTGTGTCAGCCTTCCCCTATTTTGCTCCTCGAGAAAGTAACAAATGGGAAGTTAGACAATACAAGTCAAACAGAGTTAGATATGTTTCCATCCAGCCTAAAACCGAATAATCTGTTTCACTTTTGTTTGTTGATTTCCCAACGCAACTTCCTTGTCCCGCTTTCTATTATCTCTTTTAAGGATGTAAAGTTCTCATCTTTAGTTCTCTACAATGTTCATTAGATAGAATACAACTAAGGGAAACATCATATATTACTTGTTAATTATTATATGACAAATATTGGAATAAATAAAGGTTTTATAATTCTCATTTAACATGAGAATTATAATTTTCCTACACATTCTTCGATTTCCGTGCTGACATGAGTCCTATATATAATTTTTTCTAACACATGGGTCTCACATGTTTTTTATCTCTACAACATAAGATATCAATTCTCCTTCAACATGATATTTATAAAACCCATAAATAAAATAATAGTTACCAGGTTTTAATATGATTCTAACAAATTAAATTCTCCAACGAGAGAGCTGAAGCAGGACTAGTCGAGTTATATTGAAGGCAGTAACAAGTCATAAAGTTGATTAATTTAATCATCAATCATATTAAGATGCATACTAAAGAACTGAGTGAGAGATAAATGGAAGATACATTACACAACTTGCTTTCATAGAGTTTTAGATGTATGTGCTAAAACAAGGATAAGAACGTCGTAAAGTATATATATAACTGTTACTAAGATATAGATATGGACTTTGTAATCACATAGTTGGTCTCTAATATCAAAGATTACGAAAACGAAAAAAAAAAAGGACCAGACAATATTTTAGAGAAACATGTAACGGAAGCTTCCATTGGTGCTAGGCTGCTAGCTTTTGATCTGTTCAAACTTGTGTTTGCTTTGAAACCTGTAACCAAAATTCAATAATCTTGATCACAAAAATTGATTTAGTTTTAGACAGAGAAAACAGCCTCCCAAAATTAAATTTACTAAGGCAATAATAATAATAATAAAATAATAATAATAATTACAAAAATAATAATAATACACTTTGAAGTGAAAGAAAAAGAATAATAATATAGAAGCAATTGATTAATTTGCAGATATGCTAAGTGCTAACCAGAAAGTAGCTTTCACCATGCTGCAAGCTTTGCATCAAGAAACCAAACTCATTGGTAGGAACTGACACTCCAGAGGAATGAACTATCATTACATCTTCACCAAACACTGTTTTGATGTCAATTGGGCCCCTTGGAACTTCTGTTGCAACCCCATTGATAAACACTGTGATGAATCCTGAAATATTTGTGCCCTCAAATCCTACCCCCAAAATTAACAAAAATAAAAATAAAAACTAGAACGTCAACCATAGTTAATCTTACAAAATAAAAAAGATATATATGTTTCTTTTGAATAGGGGAAAAAAATGATAATGTAAAGCAAAACAAGCTGATTCCCTTTCAGAAAATGCTTAGGCTTTCATCAATTCCTCAATTTTGTTGGCCAATTACAAAAAAATAAAATAAAATAAAATAAAATAAAAGTACAAACCTTTGATGAATTGTGTAATTATGAACATTATCCATTACTTTAAAAGATTATATACAAGAAGGGAATAATCAATTTAGCAAATTGAGAACAACAGAGAAATTTTTTTAGGGTTTGGAAATCTTTGTAAAGAAGTTTGGAAGAAACCCAGAATAGAATTGAGGGAATAAAAAAGGGAGGAACAGATACTGAAACCGGAAAGTAACCTCATGTTTTTCCGGGAAAGTATGACTTTCTTGCAATTCAATCGCAGGAACTGTCAAATCATGAAAAAGATTGCCACTTTATTCTATGGCCCCCCCAAACCTAATCAGCCGAAAAATAAGAACTTTTACACACAAAAAGCACTAAACTAATAACATTTGAACACAAATTTTACACCCAAATACCCATTTTAATCCTCAACCTGGCCTTAAAAAGTGGAATTGATGGGAAGTTATGTAAGAAAACAATGCGGAGAATTGATATAATAATGAGATAAAAGAAAGCAAAATTGTATTTTTCTTCAAGCTAAAAGCTTAAAATTTTTTAAGAAACACAACACACAACCATGCAATTAATTACCAGAGTGGTGGTAGTTCAAATTTGGAGCATCAGAAGTGTACAGAACTGATGAAGATGATGCTAAACTGTGATCAATTTCAGGGAACCCCATTTGAGTAGAGGCTGAGAAAAAACCACCCAAGAAGCCTTCTTGGCCAACACCACATGATGAAGAGGAACCAGAGAGAAAAGATGAAGGAGAATTAGTGAAAGATGAAGCACCAAAACCCATGGTTGAAACAGTAGCAGCAGAGTTCATGGTTTGATGATGATGATGATGATGTTGTTGATATGGATTTGCACCGCCAAGTTGAGGCTTCATGGGGTTTCTTGCCTCAAGGCTGGCCTGTAACTGCCGTTGGCGGCGGCGGGAACGGGAGCGGCGGTTCTGGAACCAATAGAAAACGTTGGCATCACCAACGGTTCCAAATTTCTCAAGAAGCTTTCTTATTCTGACGGTTTCATCTTTTGGGGGATTAACCATTCCACTGTTGAAGATGGACTCAAGTATGAGGATTTGTTCTGGTTTTGGTGTCCATCTTGATCTCACAGGTTCACTCCTCTCAGAGCCTTGGCTTGGACTATTAGGCTCATGCTGGCCCTGATGATCTTCCATTCCAATGTAGAAGAAATAAAAGAAAATGTTTCTGAAACTGATGAAACCTAGGTAAAATAATATAAAGAGATATGAATAAAATACATGGGATACAGTAACCTGTGCTTTTGGGAGGGTTTATATAAAGAGGTGGTGAATGTTGAACAATGAAATTACATAATAGCCCTTCATCCCCATCCTCATCCTTTGCCCCTTATTGAGCCTCAAGCACTCTCTAATATTACTCCCATAATCCCATTCCATTGTGTAATAATCATTTGTTGAAGTTGAATTTAATTAGTTGTTTTGAATTTGAATTTTAAGAATGAAAAAAAAATAGTATTGGGATAGTCTCTTTTAATATTAGTTCAAGGTATCACTATCACCAAAAAAAAATAAAAAAGGTATCACTATCAGGGTGATTAGGGAGAGTTCATGGAAGGGATTATCATGATGGACTAAGTTAAACCAATCGCATTAATGGATTTGATATCATATATCAATTCAAAACCTTAATAATAAGTGAATCCGACATTATGTCTCAATCCAAAAACTTAAACCAATTAAAACAATGGAAAAATGTGTGTCTTTTAAAAGGACACACACTTATATCATTTAAGAGAGATAAAGGAACAAGTTATGGGAGAGAGAGTGAAGGGGAAATTTTGTAATTTAAAATTTAAAAAAATACACTACATTCACCTAAAAGGACCATCCTTCAAACATTAAATCCTTAAAACAACTTGACTAAAAATAGATAATGTGTGTTGGGTATAATTCACTTATATAATAGTTGATAAGAATGTATGAGAAATAGTTCTTGACCCAAGAACTTTGCTGGTATTTAATAAGTTAATTTAAACATGTATGTATATAGTTTTTTCGAACTCAAGTGAAGATCAGTTCCTTAATTTTACCACCTACAAGTTAATATGAGTGCTTTCATTGAAAAATTGATATATAATCCAAATAGGTTTTTGCGGTGGTCAAAGATATATATGACACGTATAGCTATTTGTATCTTACATTAGCAAATTGGGAAATAAATTCTTCTATACATATCAGGCAGGTGCGTTTTTAAAATTGTTTTGAGGCAAAAAGAAGTCTCTGTTAACATAAAGGTTGATATGGTAATATTATTATAAAAAATAAAAAATAAATATACATGTGTATTGGTAGCATGACAAGTCAGCAATATTAGATGAACCTGTTTTATACTATTATTTTTTTGGATATGACATATACCTTTGCTATTTTTCACAAGAGGTAACGCAGGATTCCACAAAACCCGTACTCACACCGAAATTGCGTTACTTCAATATTAAAGACTGTCTTCATATTTGGTCATAATATTGCGTCATTGCTTCGACTCGAAACTTCCTCTTTTTCATTTTTTTAATTTAAAATATTAATTAAGAACTTAAGATTATTATATATAAGAGGAGAGATATTTTTACTATTAAAATTTTTCACTACCAACTTACTATTTATCTAATCACCATTGGATTAATATTTTCTCTTTCTTCAGAAATTTTTTAGTCTCTCTTTGATCAAATGATGATTAGATTGGTAGTAAGTTGGTAGTGAAAATTTTTGGTAATAACAACATCCACTCTATATATAATTACTGAAGTTCATTAACCGCGTTAATGGGATTCTCTAATATAATTGTTGACTGTTTTCAAATTCTGTTTTGAATTTTCAACATCCAACTGTATACTATATTTCATTCAAAGCTGTTATAAATACACTTATACGGTATTTTAAAACACCACCCTGTCCCGCGGTTGACCCCTGAGTCACTGATCTCCCTGGGGAAGGAAATTAAAGGGTATTCCCTTCCATTGTTTGAAAGTTGAAAAATTGTAAGGGAAGAAAACGGATGGTTAATGAGATATTTTTACCATTTTATCTTTTTTTAAAATTTATATAATTATTATATTTTACAAACTAAATTAAATTTAAAATTTATAACAAAATTATTTATGTACTTTTCACAATATTAAAAAAAGATCATATTTTTTATGAAATTTCTACGCTGCAAGCTACGAAAATTGTCACAAAAATAAATTTTCTATCGAAATTTAGTTTCTATAAAAAGTTTTAACTAAAATGATTTCCTCTATGAAATGCTTTAAACAAAAAAATATTTCGTCAAAAATTTTGACGGAATGTTTTCCATTCAAAATTTCGATGGAAATGTGTTCTGATGAAAATTTTGACGGAAATTGTTTTGTAAAAAATTTTGAGGGAAATGTTTCATTCAAGACTTTCGACAAAATTTAAATTCTGTAAAGAATTTTGACAGAATATTTTTTCCGTCAAACATTTTAATCGAAATATTTTTCGTCAAAATTTTTTACGGAAAAAATTTCTGTTGAAATTCTTGGACAGAAATGTGTTCCGTTGAAAATTTTGATGGAATTTTTTTTTATCAAAAAATTTGGCGAAAATATTTTTCGTCGAAAATTTTCGATGGAATTGTGTTTCCTTAAATATTCGACGGAAATTTTTTGTCAAAAAGTTTAGCGAAAATGTTTTCGTCGAAAACTTTTGATGGAATGTAAATTCTGTAAAGAATTTTGACGAAAATCTTTGCCGTCGAAAATCTTCGATGGAAATGTGTTTCATTGAAAATTTTGATAGCAATATTTTTCGTCAAAAATTTCGATGAATATGTTTTTTTGTGAAATATTTTGACGAAATTTAGATTCTATAAAGAATTTTGACAAAAAAAAAATTTGTCAAAATTTTTTGTAGAAATGTTTTTAGTCTCATATTTTGATGGAAATATTTTTCGTCGAAAATTTGTGCGGAAAATTTTGATGGAAATATTTCCCGTAAAAAAATTGTGTTAGTGATTATGACAAAATCTTGTTTCGTCTTTAGTTTTGACGAAAAAATTTTGATGTATATGATTTTCATCAAAAATCTCATCACTATTTTTGACGAAATATTTTTCGTCGATAAATTTTGTCGGTATTTGAGACTTTACTAATAATGTCAGGTTTAAAAATGATTCACATTTATGTAGTTTTTACATTTTAATGTCAAGGATAGATAAGTAATTCTTAATATTTCTCCCCTTCAACCCCACAAATTGGGGGAACTTTAATTTTAGGAAGAATGAAGGTTTTGGAGGATTTAGTAAAAATCCCCAATTTCTTCCTCTCCTTTTTTTAAACTCACAAACAAGGGGAGGGCTTACAAAAACCCTCTATTTTCTTTCTTTTCCCTCCTAAAACCAACTCCCAAACAAAGCCTAAATGTATGTTAACCCCTCTGACCCTCGAAAACTGACAGGGTCTCGGTGACTCTTGAGACAGAGGGGGTCACTGCTTTTTTTTATTTTTAAAAAAATTTACACCTACTTGATTTTTTTTTAAAAAGTTTTACACTCAAAAAGACGTCATTTGGTGTGTAAGAAAATAAAAGAAAAAACAACAAAAAAATAAAAACTCGTTGTAGCCTACATCTAGAACTAGATATGAAATCTGAATCATTCTTCTTCTTCTCTTTCATCTTCTCTCCAGACCCAGATCCAGTCTCCCTAATCCGTTAAATGCATTTTTGCAATTTGTGGCAGTTGTAACCGTCGCGTATACCAAAAATGAACTGCAGTTAAATGCCGGTTTTTTGTAGTGGTATTCTCCTCCGCTGTGATGGTGGTTCCTCCTCTCATCTTTGGTCTTCTCTCTCTCCTCCATCGAGCTGATTCTTCTCTCCCCATTGTTTGCTCGTCGTGCCGCTGCCTCTCCTCCGCCATTATCTCTTGCGTAATGTTTATGTGTGACTTCAATTTTCAGTTGTTGTTGTTTGTGACTCCAAATGATACAGGGAAGTTCAATCCAGTATTTCAAATGATATAGATAATGAACCTCATATGGCCATTGTATCCCAAAATGAAAGTACTGTTCCTCAAGGTTTAGACAGCAATGGTGGAGAAGGACAGTGAGAGCCTGAGTTTTATTATATAACTTTTTGTAACACCCCGTGTATACCCGATTTGTTATCATATTACAGTATTAAGCGCAACTCAATTAAATACGGAAGCTAACTTTTTCTTTTCAATTATGACGTCATTATTATTAACCAAGTTGATTATTTAATCCTTTTTCAAAACATTAGCTGTATGTAAATTGCAATAAAATAACTAACTTAATAACCTCATATTTATATGTGTGTGTATCTAATCACGGATCTACAACACGTAGTCGAGACAGAATCCTAATACATTGTAGAACTCGTATATAAATAAACATAGCATAATCAATGTGGCATGGACACCCCCATGCTCACCAAATAAGGCAACAAGTGCCCAACAAAGTCTCAGCTCAATAAGCAATATAATGAAACTAAAACATGGTCAACATCTAAGCATATCAGCATAAACAACATGCATATCAACTCAGCTTCGGCCTCCTACCGCCAGAGGTATCAACCCCCGAGGTACCTGAACCTGAAAAATGTGCCCCAAAGTGGGGTGAGATCTCTAATAAGAAATCTCAGTAAGACAAGGGGTCCTCAAGGATCTCTCCACCCCATGCTCACTTACATGTGCAATACAAGTTCTAAAATGGTAAAATGGTATAAGTTCCAAAATCTGTGCAATGCAGCATATAATCACGTCATGTGTCAGAATCCTATTGGCCCGAGAATAAACATGTAGGAATTACATACATCTACTACTTACAATGCAAGACGCTACTTGCACCTCACCCACAGAATCACCATCTTGTATGACGCTTCATACTCAGGCTTACCGTCTAGGTGGAACACCACATATATATCATACGACACTTGCACTTAACAATTCAATAGCATTTCAATAATCACCAACAATGGGCAAAACCGAGGACACGAAAGCTTACCTCACAAGCAATCAATCCAAGTCAAAGGTCCACACCAGCCCAAGGTCCACAAACAGCTTAATCACAATCTGCTTAGACCAGCAAGCATATCATCATTCATAATCTAAAAGTTCATGACATAACGACAATGTTTGCTTTTACATTTCATGCCATTAGGCTTCTACCAAAGCCAAAAGCCCTTAATCGAATTGATTCTGACTTAGTTCAAGTATTACAGAGATTTAACTTAACAAATCATGGGTCCACAAACCTAATATATCATTCTGTATGAACAGAATAGTGACCAATTCGAAATTCCCAGAATATTCGGATATATGTCGGGGCTATATCCGGATATCCATATCGGGATATCATATCCGGATATCCATATCAGGATATAACAAACCCCATATCTGGATATCAATTTCCAGATATCATATCCGGATATCAATATGTGGATATCATATCCGGATATTTCACGACAGAATGCATTTTCTGTATTTCGCGAGATATCCCTTCCAAGGTTCCGTTTTTAGCACTTTTAAACGTTAAAGCATGCATCTTTAAACACATTTAGGTCAGTGATGGTGTTGGTTACCTACTCATCTCTTTTTACATGTCAAGACTCAACTTTTATGAAAGAAACTCATGATCAAAATTCAAGAACATACCCCCAAGGCACTAAACAGAAACAAGATGTGATCTTGATGGCCTCTAAACCACTCTACTGTGCAGCACCCACAAGGTGACGAAAATGAGCTTCAAGATGGGTTCTTTCTTCACAAAGCTCATTACTTGGAGCTTCCACAACCAAAGAAATGGCTCCTACACCACCCAAACTCAGAGACAGTCCCCAAACCCCCAAGTCAGCAGCTACCACACACCTAAGCAAGTGTCTTTCTGCCTCAAGGTAACCTCTTTCAAGTTGTAATAAGGTTGGCCAACTCGAAGAAGAAGAAATGGTGAAGAAAGTTGGGTTTTTGAAGGAAAGGTGGAAAGAACTACACAAGGGAGCTCATGGCAGCCATGAAGATCAAAGAACTCTACGTAGGAAGGGTGGCAATTGCCCTAAAATTCTGTGCCACTAAGCATTTATAGTCTCATTAAGTTATGAGCGTTGGTATTAGCACTAATAGCTTTACTAATCATTTTAATCTCAGACTTTGGATTCTGAACCTAGCCATTTTTCTAAGATTTGTCATATTTTTATTATAATTTTCCCAGCACTTTGCCGGTACACATTTTTACGCTGCCGGTATCAGTCCTGACCTCAGTTATCATTATTTTGACTCCAAACTTGTTAAACTAGTCCTAGATATTATTCTAGGAATATTTCTACACTTATTATAATTTTTAAGGATACTTCATCAATACACTTTTATAATGTGAAGCAAAACCGATATCTGCACCTTTCATAAAAAAAAGAGACTTTCAACATTATTAAACCCTTATATTAATTATTCAAATCTTCCCATATTTATTCTATGTCAATTATGGAATATTTCCTAAACTCATGTTTAAATTAATTAAATTAATGGTGCGGGTTCTTACACTTTTCGTTAACTCCATTGGAATATGTGTTTGGTAGTGTGTATTTTGATTAGCTTGTGTAATATTGACTTGATTGGTTGAATTATGTTAAATATATTTTAAGTCTTTGATGATTGGTGGTTTGATTTTTTTTGAATTTTTCATATAGGATATATATTTATATTTTTTTAATATATAAAGTTGCGTAAGTGAAGTGACATCGTAACCCCTAACCTTGGCTTAGTCGATGACCGGGGCGAGTTTTTAAACACTGCACTTATGTTGTTAAAAATTTATTTATTTATTTTTAGTAAATGTAAAAAATTTATTTTACATAGCTGTAGACCTTTTGTTTTTCCTATGCCTTAGGTAGATGATGATAGTTGGTTTTCTATAAATTTTTATGTACCCTATAACCACCCTACTTAGAATTTAGGTCATATTTTCATACTCTCCTTTCTTTGTTTCTGTCCCTTCATTTTGTAAGAACTTATAAGTTTAGATGTGGACAAATATTGTTTAGATAAATCAGAAAAGAAAAATATTTTTTTTAAAAAAATAAACGTTTTTTGTAAACTATATAAGTAAAAATGTATTTACTTTTAATTATTTAATAAATTAAAATCACAATGTACTCAAGCTAAATTAAGGGTGGTTATATATATTTACACAAGGAGTAAGTTACATTTACAAAAATTTTGTTTACAAACTCTTACAAATTACATTATGGGTGTACATGACAATCATTCTATTCCCTGATACTGTTTTTGAAAAGAAACAATTATTTTCTATTTTTGTGCCTTTGAATAGTTTCTGAGAAAAAAAAATTGATAACATGTTCTATTTTTATTTCAAGAATGAGAATTGTGTTTGATAACACAACAAATAATAGAATAAAAAATTATTCTAATTTAGCATAAAAAAAAATTTGATCATCACTTTCCTTTTCGTATGGTGTGGTGGGCAGTGGTGGTGGCGGTGACAGTGGCGTGGTGGCGGTGGCGGAGATGGCGGTAGTGGTGGTGGTATTGTGGTGTGGTGACGACAATGGTTGCGCCGATGGTGGTGGTAATGGTGGAGGCAAAAGTAGTGCTGGTAGTGGTGGTGGTGGTTTGGTGGCGGTGGCGTGGTGATGGTAGTGGTGGTATGAGATGGTGGTGGTGGTGACGGCAGTGGCTGCGACAATGATGGTGGTAGTGGTGGTGATTGTGGTGGCGGTGGCGATGGCGTGGTAATGGTAGTGGTGGTGATTGTGGTGGCGGTGGCGATGGCATGGTAATGGTAGTGGTGGTGGTGGTGGTGGTGGTGGTGACGGCAGTGGTTGGGGCAATATTGATGGAATGGTAGTGATAATGGTGGCATGGTGGTGGTGGTGGTTGTAAGAACCCGCACCATTAATTAGGAAATTAATTAAATAAATATGAGAATTAGGAAATAGTTTCATAATTGACCCTAATAATTATGATAAAGCTTAAATAATTATGGTAAGTGAGTAATAATGCTGAAAGTCGCTTTTCTGACAAAAAATGCAGATACCGGTTCTGCTCCATGGTATAAGTGCGTACCGTTGAAGTATCCCGGAAAATTATAATAAGTGCATGAATATTCCTAGAATAATATATAGGACTAGTAAAACAAGTTTCAAGTCGAAATAATGAGAACTGGCGCCAGAACTGATACTAGCTATGTAAAAGCGCGTACCAGAAAGGTGCTGTGAAAAATAAAATAAAGATATGACAAATCTTAGAAAAATGAGTAGGTTCAGAATCCTAAGTTTGGGATTAAAATGCTAAGCGTAGCTATTGATGCTAATACTGTGCGTTTAAACTTAAGCTGGCTATATAAACTCATTTTGCACACAACCCTAGGCCATAATCAGCCTCTCTACGTGGGTTCTGAATGTGTGTGCTATTGCCACCCTTTCCTCCACCATTCTTGACCTTCTCCTCCTTGAAATTTCACCAAAGTGACCACCTTTCCTCATAGTTTCTTCACTAAAACACCATAGCTTGGTGTGAGCAAGCCTTGGGTGGGAGAAAGGTTGTTCATTGTTGAGTGTCAGCTTCTGAGTTGGTGAGTTTGGGTGCTGAGTTTGGGAGTTGGTTGTGAGAGCTTTGTTCTTGTCATTTAAGGCTTCAAGAAGCCATTTTGATGATGAAAGGTCCAAAGCTTGTAGTGTGAATTCATGGTTCTTTCAAGGCAGCAACTTGGAGCTGTGTTGGAGGCTCCAAGTCTGTGTCATTTTCGGAGTTTGAGGCACTAGAGGTATACCATGATCATAGCTTTGGTATTTTTATGTTTTGAGCTTGTTTAATCCATTAAAAAGTGAAACATGGACCATTTGGGTAAATGACTGACAATCTAAGCCTAAAACATGTTAGTAAACATCTGTTTAAGGAGTTCTTGAACTCCAAATCGAGTTTGGATCATTAAAAATGGATGTATGCCGAAGAATGCTCGAGTTTCTGCATTCTGTCTGATAAGTATTCGAATACTTTTCGTGTAGTATTCGAATACTTGTCCCTTGGTAATCAAATACTCCTTGCTGGAGTGTTGGAATACTTTTCTAGGAAGAAAAGTATTTGAATACCGTTGAAGAAGTATTCAAATACTGAATAGTATTTGAATACTTGGGTATTGGTATTCAGATACCTGGTGGTATTCGGATACTGAGGGTAAGGTATTCGGATACCTTGTGGTATTCGGATACTTGAGTGAATGTAATTGAATACTTTCTAGAGGGTTGGAGTATTCGAATACTCATCGAGGAGTATTCGAATACCTCCTGCAGAAATTACGTAATATCACCTAAAATGAGATGGAAAGCCCTAATCACTTAATGTAACCTCGAGAAATGGTTATTGATGATGAATTATTGTATAAACAGATTGTGATTGAGCTGTTTGTGGGCTTTGAGCTTGTGTGGACTCTTGGCTTGTATAGTTAGCTTGCAAGGTAAGCTTTCGTGTCCTCGGTTTAGCCATTGTTGGTTCCACCGTGTCCCATGTGGGTGGTTTATATGCATGATGTTGTTTCAATGTATTGTTTTATTGAAATGCTATTGAGCTGTTATGTGCAAATGCTTATGGTATGCATGTGGTGTTCCACCTATACGGTAAGCCTGAGTATGTGGGGACATACAAAATGGTGAGGCTGTGGGTGAGGTGCAAGCGGTGTTCCTTGTACTATTGTGGGGTTGTAGACGTATGTAACACCTTGTGTTAGCCCGGTTTGTTAACATGTCATCTTATTAAGCCACGCTTAATTAAAAATTGCGGAATTTCTTTTTCTTTTCAATTATGACGTCATCATCATTAACAAGTTGAATTACTTAACTCATTTTCATAAAAACATCATTTGTATGTAAATTGCAAAGACAGCCAACTGAAATACCTCAATATATAAATATAAAGTTAGTATCTAAGTCACGGGACTACAAAAATAGCCCGGACAATATCCTGATACATTATTACAACTGAAGCCTAAAAGCATAAAGTCAAACCAATGTGGCATGGACAATCCCCATGCTCACCAAATAAGGCAACATAGCCCAACAATAGTCTCAACAGCAACAACATAATCATAAATGACAGAAAACATAAACAACATCCAACATGTCAGCATAAAGCATAAGTAATCAACTAAGCTCCGGCCTCCTGCCGCCGGAGGCATCAGCCCCCAAGCTACCTGAACCTGAAATAAGCGTCCCCAAACGTGGAGTGAGATATCTAAACAAGAAATCTCAATAAGACAAGGGGTCCTCAAGGATCTTCCACCCCAAGCTCACTTACATGTGCAATATAAGTTCAAAAGGCAGTTTAACAATATAAGTTCCAAAACAGTGCAATGCAGAAAATAATCATGTCATGTGTTTTATAACAATTCTACTGATCAGAGAAGTGCAGGAATCCATTAAAACCCACACAGTACTAGCCATTGCTGTACTCGTCCATAGGACCATCCCTTGGCCTCCTGTAGGCGTAAAACCACATACATATCATAAGCAACTACACTTAACAACTAATTAGCATTTCATAAACAGTACATGAAAACACATCATGCATATAAACCACCCCCATGGGAAATGGTGGAACCAAACAATGGCTAAACCGAGGACACGAAAGTTTACCTCTCAAGCTATCCGTCCAAACCAAGAGTCCACACTGGCCCAAGGTCACCAAACAGCACAATCACAGTCAGTTTATATCAGAAATATTATCAATAACCATACTTTAAACACTCATCTCATTATGACAACATTTCCTTTTTCGTTTACATCTTTTTAGTTCATTATTGTCAAGTATTAAGTCCTTCAATTAAAGGTATCACTGTTTTCCAACAGTAACACAAACTTCCTAGGCCATCATGCCCAAATGGGGACTTTTCCATGCATTAAAACTGGTTTCTGGTCATTTTCACAGGTGGTAATCGATTACCAACACATGGTAATCGATTACTGAACTAGGTAACCGATTACCAAAAACAGGGTAATCGATTACTGAACTAGGTAACCGATTACCAAGAACATGGTAATCGATTACCACGCGGTCAGAACAGTTTTCTGCAGAATTTTTATGCACAATCCGAGACAAAAATGTCTTCCAATGATCCACGGTTCCGTTTTGACCCAAAACAGATATTCATTAACACTTATTAGTCTTATATTAACAACCCTAAGCTTGAATGACTAAAGTTATCTCATTTCATAACATCAACAAGCTATTTTCATGAAAATTTAAAGGGAAGTTCAAGGTATACCAATGGAGGTTCAAACTCAGCAGAAAAGAAGGCTCTTGGAGCTCTCCAACAAGTCTCAAAGATTCTGACTTTGCAAGAGCACGAAAATACACCACAAGGTTGGACCTTTCTCCATCAAAATGGCACAAAGAAGCTCAAAATGGCATGGAAATGGCTCCCACACCTCACAACCTCCAAGACAGGAGCTCCCTCACTCACCACAACACCCACAACAGAAATGGCTGGACTTTCACCCACCCAAGGCTAGAGCACACTCTTATAAGCAACTTTGGTGAAGGAACTAAGTGGAAAAGAGCTCTCTTGGAGCTTCAATGGACGAGAGAAGATGGGAGAAGGGTGGCTGGTCACAAAACTCATAAAACTCACGTAGAGGAGAGGGAGGCTGACCTAGGATCATGTGCCCATGGGTATTTATAGGCGCGCTTAAGCTAATCGCGTAGTATTAGCATTAATAGCTACGCCTATCATTTTAATCTCAAACTTCATATTCTGAACCTAGCCATTTTTCTAAGATTTGCATTATTTTTATATTAATCTTTCGCAACACTTTTTCAGTACGCGCTTTAACACTGACAGTATTAGTTCTGACATCAATTCTCATTATTTTGACTTCAAACTTGTTTTACAAGTCCTATATATTATTCTAGAAATATTCATGCATTTATTATAATTTTCCGGGATACTTCACCGGTACGCATTTATACCTGGTAGCAGAAACGGTATCTGCACTTTTCGTTCGAAAAGCGACTTTCAGCATTATTACTCACTTACTATAAATATTAAAGCCTCATAATAATTATTAGGGTCAATTATGGAATTATTTCCTAATTCTCACATTTAATTAATTGATTTCCTTAATTAGCGGTGCGGGTTCTTACAACGTACATCCCGCATTTCTCTGGCCAGTAGAATAGTTACAATACACATGGCATGATTATCTGCTGCATTGCACTGCTTTTGGAGCTTATATTGTTAAACTGCTTTTGAACTTATATTGCACATGTAAGTGAGCTTGGGGTGGAGAGATCCTTTAGGACCCCTTGTCTTACTGAGATTTCTGTTTAGAGATCTCAACCCACGTTTGGGGCACCATTTTCAGGTTCAGGTAATGCAGGGGTTGAGACCTCTAGCGGCAGGAGGTCGGAGCTTAGCTGATATATGCTGTGTTGATGATATGCTGACATGCTTTATGTTATTATTATGTCTTTATTGTTGAGACTATGTTGGGCTTTGTTGCCTTATTTGGTGAGCATGGGGATTATCCATGCCACATTGACTTGATTATGTTTTATGCGAGTTTTAATAATGTATCAGGACATTGTCCGGACTACGTGTTGTAGTTCCGTGACTTAGATACCCACCTATTTATGATATGAGGTTATCCAGTGTAGCTAGTTGTCTAATTGCATTTACATACAAGCAATGTTTTGAAAAAGGAGTTAATAATCAACTTAGCTAATGATAATGACGTCATAATTGAAAGTAAAAAGTTATTCCACAATTTTAATTAAACGTGGCTTAATACGATGATATGTTAACAAACCAGGTATACACCGGGCGTTACAGTGGTGACGGTGGTGACGATGTTGGTAGCGTGGTGGTGGCGGTGACGTGGAGGTGGTGGTTATGGTGGTAGTTGCATCGTGGTGGTGGTGATGACGACGACAATGGTGGTATGCCGACGGCGACGACAATGGTGGTGATAGTCGTGTTGAGATGGTGGTGGTGGATGTGATGATGGTAGTTGTGGAGAATGATTGAGGGAGAGAAGTGTTTCTCATTTTGTGCCCGGGAACAAAAATGCAGTAAGGTGTGAATGACAACCATTCTATTCCCTGACGTTGTTTCTGAAAAGAAACAAACTTTTCTATTTCTGTGCATTGGAACTGTTTTTGAGAAAAAAAATGTTTGATAACATGAATTATTTTTATTCTGAAAATGAGAATTGCATTTGATAACACAACAAATAATATAATGCAAAATCATTCTTATTAAGCATAAAAAAGTTTTGGATCATTTTTCTTTTCATATGGTGTGGTGGTGGTGGTGGTGGTGGTTGTGGCATGATGGTAGTGGTGGTGGCAGCTGTAGTGGTAATGATGGCGTGGTGATGGTAGTAGTGGTGGTGACAATAGTGGCTGCGATGATGGTGGTGGTGGTTGGTGATGGCGGTGGTGGTGACAGTGATGGTGTTGCACTCCCTTCGGTTGGGCTACAACAACAGAGGCCCATTCGCACTAAGAGACCCTCATTATATTTAGATGACTATTTGCAATAGTCTTTATAGGCCCAGTTAGTTTATTTGACAAGTATTGTACTATTTTCAAGTGTAAGGAAGAATCCATTCTCAAGGGATAGTAAATAAATTGCCCAAGAGGGGTGAGGAAAATACAGAAAATTTTGACAAAACTCTTCTCTCTTCTCCTTTTCCCTCTCTTTCTTCTCTCTCTATTTCTTCAGATCTAAACCCCCTTCATTGGTGCTTTCATTGCTCTCATACTTCCTGCTATGGCTGAAAACACTCGTATGCGTGATTTACAACAGCGTCTGGACACATTGGAACAACAATTTCGTGCTGCTGATTTGTTCCATGAATAGCAATTTCAGAGCCTTCACGAGTCTAATACTCAGTTACATGATTCCCAGACCACGCTCCATGAATCTCAGAATCGCCTGCACATGGATGTCACTCGTTTGCTGGAATTTCAGCAGCAAGCATCTGGCACCCGTGGCGTTTTGGGTTCCGGTCCGTCCCATGGATCTGAACTTTCCAGATCTCGCCAAGTGAAGCTCGACTTTTCGCATTTTTCTTCTGGTGATCCTACTACTTGGATCGTGGCCGCTGAGCGTTACTTCACATTTTATCAGGTACCCCTCCCAGAATGGGTTAATCTTGCTGCTTTTCATTTGACAGATCCAGCGGATAGCTGGTTTTATGGCTCCAATCAGAATGGATTGTTGTCTGATTGGCGTACTTTTTGCATGGCTTTACAACGCCGCTTCGGTCCGTCAGAATTTGAAGATCCTGCCGGTGCCTTGGTTAAATTCCAACAGACTGGGTCCGTTTTGGAATACCAATCAGGATTTGAGAAGCTTGTTAGTCGGTTCCCTGGTTTGTCTGCTACTATGCTCCGTAGTATTTTTGTTTCGGGGTTAAAACCTCCGATAAAACGTTCTGTTCTCACACACAGACCGCTTGACTATCATGAGGCTTTTTCTCTTGCCCGGATCTATGAAGATCAGTTCATTGATTCCAAACCTGTGCGTTCATGGCAAAATTTCCCAAAACAGTCACCTCCTTATCCCTCCTCCACCGCCATTGTTCCTAGTTCTCCCCAACCTACAAACACTCACCCACATCCCATCTCAGCCTTACCCATTCGCCGTTTGTCACCTGAAGAGCGCCAAGCTAAACGTGAGAAAAACCTTTGTTATAATTGTGATGAGAAATACTCATTTGGGCATAAATGTAAAGGGAAGGCTGCCTTGTTGTATTTGGAAGGTATCGATGAGGATCCTGATCCTGATCTTGACAACCACCCCGTTGTGGACGAACCTTCGCCTGTTGCGATCCCATCCGAAATTAGTTTCAACGCTCTTTTCGGTCACCATAATTCCCGTTCATTTCGCCTCACGGGTTCTATCCTCGGGAAACCGGTTCAGGTGTTAGTTGATGGGGGCAGTACCCACAACTTTATCACTGAACGGATATATACCTTTTTGGGCTTAACAATGCACAATGTTCCACCATTTCAGGTCCAAGTCGGCAATGGTGAATCCCTTATGAGTACAGCCTGTTGTACGGCTGTCACCTTACTCCTTCAATCACACTCATTTGTGCTCGATTTGTTTCTGTTGGATCTCAAGGGGGCTGACATAGTTCTGGGTGTTCAATGGTTTGCTACGCTGGGGCCAATAATGACCGATTATACCCACATGTCCATGACTTTTACCCACAGTGGTTCTATTATCTGTCTTCATGGTGACAGTATCATTTCCCCCACGCCCATATCCAATGCCCAACTACACAAACTAGTGGTCCAGAATTCCATTTCTTCCTGTTTCATGTGTTTGACACCGTCCCCTCCTCCACCCTCACCTACCTTAATCTCGTCTACCCCTCCACCCATACAGCACATCTTATCCCAGTTTCAGGATGTTTTTGCCATTCCCACCTCTTTACCTCCTGACCGTGTCTCCAATCACTGCATTAACCTTCTTCCCAACACTAAACCCGTCCAAGTTAGACCCTATCGCTACCCTCACTATCAAAAACAGGAAATTGAAAAAATGGTTGGGGAAATGCTTGAGTCTGGTGTTATTCGACCGAGCTAGTCCCCATTTAGTTCCCCAGTATTATTGGTCCGTAAGAAGGATGACACTTGGCGATTTTGTGTTGACTATCGTGCTTTGAATGCACTCACTATACCCGACAAGTTTCCCATTCCTACGGTCGATGAACTGTTGGATGAATTATATGGTGCTCAGTTTTTCTCAAAACTTGATCTTCGTTCTGGTTATCACCAGATAAAGATGCACCCCTCTGATGTCCACAAGACCGCGTTTCGCACACACAGTGGACATTTCGAATTTATGGTGATGCCTTTTGGTTTGGCTAATGCCCCCTCTACATTCCAGGCTACAATGAACAATATTTTCGCACCATTTCTGCGACGTTTTGTGGTCATATTCTTTGATGACATGCTGGTCTATAGTACCTCTCTACCATATCATGGCAACCACCTGATCCAGGTGCTCAATACATTACGCCAGCATCAGTTCTTTGTTAAACTAACCAAATGTTCCTTTGCAGTGCAGGAAATTCAATTTTTGGGTCACATTATTTCTGTTGCGGGAGTTAGTCCTGACCCTTCTAAGGTTCAGGCTGTGCGCGATTGGCCTACTCCCACCTCTGTTACCCAACTTCGCGTATTCCTTGGGCTTTCCGGTTATTATCGGCGTTTTATCAAAAGGTATGCTATGGTTGCAGCACCCCTTACTGACCTATTAGCCAAGGACTCATTTGTTTGGACGGTACAATCCGAACATGCATTTCAATCCTTAAAGCATTTACTTACTACGGCACCAATCCTGGCACTGCCTAATTTCTCATTACCGTTCACATTGGAAACGGATGCTTCCGGAGTTGGTGTGGGAGCAGTTTTACTCCAGGATACTCACCCTATTGCTTTTTTTAGCCGGAAGCTCTCTAAACTGATGCAGTCGAAGTCTACTTATTTTAGAGAGATGTACGCCATTACTTCTGCCGTGGCAAAGTGGCGTCAATACCTCCTTGGCTCTTTTTTTATTATCAAGATCGACCACCAGAGTTTGCATCACTTGATGTCTCAAGTCATCCAAACCCCAGAGCAGCAGCAATTTCTCGCGAAATTGCTAGGGTTCAACTACTCTATTCAGTATAAGTCTGGCAAATCGAATGTGGTGGCTGACGCTTTATCGCGTCTGCCGGAGGGGGACTCTTTATCTACTTCCCCTTCCTTCAATGTTATCAATGGTCCTACTTCATAGTAAAGTTCGATTATACAGTCCGAGTTACACAGTGATGCCTTCACTACTCAGATTTTACAGGATCTCAACACAGATTCTTCTAAATGGCCACATTGGCAGGTACAGAAAGGACTTCTATTTCATCGTCATCGCCTGTATATCCCTGCTGCATCTTCTTTGATTCCACTGTTGCTGCACAAGTTCCACTCGTCTAAGGTGGGAGGCCATTCTGGTGTGCGTCGGACGTTGTTGCGGTTGGCGGCTAAGTTCACCTGGAAAAATATGAAGAAAGATGTTCAGACCTATGTCCACGAATGTGACATTTGTCAAAAGGCCAAGAGCCCAAATCACAAACCCTATGGACTTTTACAGCCGTTGTCCATACCTGATGCCATATGGTCAGATTTATCGATGGATTTTATTACCCATCTACCCTCATCCGCCAGATTTACCACCATACTGGTGGTAGTTGACCGACTTACCAAGAGGGCTCACTTTGCACCTCTTCCTCCCAAATACTCTGCAGCAAGGTGGCCCAGGTATTTTGGGATACGGTGGGTAAACTCCATGGTCCACCCAGATCCATAGTGTCTGACCGCGATCCACTATTTCTCAGTGATTCTTGGACAACTTTGTTTACCCTTCATGGCACTCGGTTACATTATAGTTCAGCTTATCATCCCCAGTCGGATGGACAGACGGAAAGAGTAAATAGGGGGTTAGAACAATACCTGCGGTGTTTCGTTCATGATCACCCTTCGCAGTGGCATCGTTTTTTGAGTTGGGCGGAGTTCCATTATAACACCGCTCACAATTGTTCCACCTGTACCTCCCCGTTTCAGGAAACTTTTGGTCGTTCCCCTCCTAGTCTTTTGGAGTACACCTTGGGTGCAACGTCGGTGGAAGCCATCGATTCTGATCTGCATCAGTGTTCCAAGATCCTTGCTTTTCTGAAACATAACTTAAAAAAGGCTCAAGCTTCAATGAAATTACAGGCTGACAAGAAACGAAAAGATATCACCTTTGGTGTTGGAGATCTGGTGTTGCTCCGCCTTCAACCCTTTCGTCAGCTTTCTGTTCATCGGCGTTCTTCTCACAAGCTCAGCTTGCGGTTCTATGGGCCTTATGAGGTGGTGGAGCGCGTAGGACCGGTGGCTTATCGGCTTCGTCTACCCCAAGGGTCACGCGTCCACCCTGTCTTTCATGCTTCTCTGTTACGACCATTTCACCCAGCACACAGATATCAGATCCACCATCTGGTACCGGAAGCTTAGTCCACACCGCCTATGCATACGCCGGCGGCTGTGCTCTCCCGTCGCACCATATGGCGGCACGGTAAACAGGTCCCTCAAGCCTTGGTTCAGTGGACTGGTCTCCTACCTGAAGACTCGACATGGGAAGATGAGTCGCTCCTGCAGACCTTCAACCCTCCAAAGGTCTCTCCTTTGGCTCTCACGGTTTCTACGGAGCAGACCTTCAACCCTCCAAAGGCCTCTCCTTTGGTTCACACGGTTTCTGAGGAGCAGGAGTCCAGCCAGACCTCTTCAATGAAGCAGGTCCTTGATAACGCAAACCCTTATCACTCCACCGACACCCCATCCAATCAGACTGCGCAAAGGGGAATCCTTATCCCTTCGGTTGCTGCCAGCTCACGCCTTCCCACCTACCCCTCTGCTGTCATTAATGCGAGCAGTCCAGCGCGCGTCCTTCCAGCGCACGCTTCGTCTTCGCACGCGATTTATGGGCAAGTGTGCCCAGGCCCAGCGGCCTCTTCTGTTCGCGCGGTGAGTGGGCCACATGACGCGGGCCCAATTAACCCAACTGGCCTCGTGGACGTGGCCTTTTTAGATGGGGAGGGGGATGTTGCACTCCCTTCGGTTGGGCTACAACAACAGAGGCCCATTCGCACTAAGAGACCCCTATTATATTTAGATGACTATTTGCAATAGTCTTTATAGGCCCAGTTTATTTGACAAGTATTGTACTATTTTCAAGTGTAAGGAAGAATCTATTCCCAAGGGATAGTAAATAAATTGCCCAAGAGGGGTGAGGAAAATACTGAAAATTTTGACAAAATTCTTCTCTCTTCTCCTTTTCCCTCTCTTTCTTCTCTCTCTATTTCTTTTCAGATCTAAACCCCCTTCAGATGGTAGTGGTGGTGAGGGTGGCAAGGTAATAGTGATGGTGGTAGTGACGTGGAGGTGGTGGTGGTGTTGATGATAATGGTATTGGTAGAGAGTGATTGAGAGAGAAAGTGTTTCTCAGTTTGTGCCTGAGAACAAAAAATTATTCGTTTTTTTTTTCTTCAGCACAGAAATTAAACCAGTTCATCCACGGGAATAAAAAAATAAACTGATTTTGTCAAACACTATCTATTCCTGGAACAAAAATTGAAAATAAAAAAACTGATTCTAAAAAGGTAATGATGCACACTCTGAATCTCACTATTTACCTCTATTTAGTCTGGAATTTGAAGAATGTCAAGACAAAAGGATAGCAATGTAATATTTTCCTTCAAACTAAGTCTTTCCTGTTTGTGAAATGTAACTTAATTATAGTGGCTTATGGCATCACGAGGAAATACTCATTTACTCCGCTTAAGGAATTCTTAGGTTTAAGTCGATGTGAATATAAAACATTTTCTTTGGAAGAGCTAGCCCACCATTGCGTGGATGTTCTTGACTCAAATAAAAAAAATTTGCGAAAGTGTTATGGATCTGTACCATGTACCCGGGCTAAATGCCCATATAAGTCGGCTCACTTCAGGAACCCGGTAAGAAGGCCCAAACCGAACGAGCCCATCTCCTCAACCCGGAATGCCCCATCGAATATTCCTTATTCAAATATCTGAAACGGGCTGTAGTTATGAAGACGTGATGGCATTACGTAACCTCTGATAACGGCCGACAAAGCATTGATGATCCCACGTCACTACAGCTCAGCTACACCAATTCAAATCGGAGGCAGCCCCTATAAATAGGAGGGCTCCTCGACAGAACAAGATACCTAATATTCGATACACACAACACACTATCACCACACTCATATACTTTGCAGTGATCAAGCTAGACATAGGGATATCTCTTCCATAGATACCCCTGGTCAAGGCTAAACGATCCAAAGCGATCAATCAACCTAACAAAGGTTGAACATCTCTGTCCACAGGACAGAACATTGGCGCCGTCTGTGGGGAACGAACCCACGAACCCACGTCTACATCATGGTGGTTCACACAAGAAGCAACAGCCAACCTAATCCACCTCTGGAACCGGTTTTGGAGGAAACAAACCAACCCCAACACCAGAGGGATGATGTGATGAACCACGATCATGTCCATATAAGTGAAGACATATCAGATTCTGCCTCTACTCCCTTGAGGCATGTGCAACGCCAAGCCAATATTCGGATGAATCCACCAGAACAAGCCAGAGAATTGGCAGCCAATATCGTCCGATCAACCAATCCAGAAGAATCGCGGTTGGCTCCCACAGCTCTTACGGTCATTCTACAGCACATGACGGAGATGGAAGACCGCTCTAACCGCCAACGTCAACACGATCTCCGCGTAATCCGCAAAGAGCATTCACGTGGAATCCGCGACTTGGAACGTCGGTTGAGAGGAATTATTGAACCTCGGCAAGAGGGTGAACGGGGCCATTCCTATCAACAGAATCAAGCCCGGCATGAACACAACCCCGTTCAAAACGAGCAGAATCAAGCCCAGCATGAACACAACCCTGTTCAAAACGACATCAATATAGCAGGACAAACCATCAATCCGGGTGCTACAAACCCCATTCCTCCAGTAGAAACAGGTACACCAAGGAATCAGGAGGAGATACATCTCGACAGGGGTAGGCGCGAGGCTGAACCCGGCTCATATAAGAGACGGTATAGTAAGGGGCAATACAATAATAGTCCCTTCACCAGCACGATCTTGAACGCCCCTTTTCCTGAAGATTTTGATTCTGCTCGCTTACCAAAGTATGATGGAAGTCAAGACCCACAAGTTCATATCGATGCTTTCGATACCGACATGTACATCAGAGGAATTGATGAACCTCTCATATCCCGGATATTTGCAATCACCTTGACTGGAGCGGCGCAGGCATGGTTCTCCACCCTCCCTGCAAATTCCATCAGTTCATTTGATGAATTCGGTCAGCGTTTCCTTCTTAATTTCGCCACGAGCAAGAAACACCCTAAATCCGAGTTCGCACTCGGTAAGATACGACAAAATCCTGGAGAAACCCTCCAAAAATACCTTAATCGATTCAAAGACGCCGCGCTACAAATTCCCAACTTGCCAGAGAACGTTCATGTTCACCTTATTGTTGCCGGTTTGGACGGATCATCAAGATTGGCCAAATCGATATACAAAGACCCAGTCAAGACACTAGAAGAATTCAGAACTCGATCTAAGAAATACTTAGAACTCGAGCAGATGGAGATAGCCAATGCCCAACCAGATGAAGCAAAGGGCACACTTCTGAAAGATAAAAACCCATTGCCACAGCACCGGGATCGTAACGATTTCCGGAAAAAAGAAAACAGGCCGCGCATCCCGGACTCCAGAGATCGGATGGGGAAATATGACAAATATACACCGCTGAACGCCCCGAGATCGCAAATATGGAGAGAGGTGGCCATGACGGACATGCGAAAGGTGGAAAGACCCCGGCCTATATTTAACAGAGGCGGACTCGACAAGTCAAAATATTGCGCATTTCATGACGGACCCGGCCACACTACCGATCAATGCTGGGATCTCAGAGATGCAGTAGAGAAATTTGTAAGAGATGGTCGATTAAGGCAGTATGTGATCCAAACACAAGGAGGCAAGAATAACAAAAGAAAATTTGACAACAGTCAGAGAAACAGGAATCCGCAAGAAGGTAAGACCCCAGAAAACAACACTTCCGGGAAAGGTCCCAGTCAGGATGAATTCCCAGAAGTAGCCTTTGAATGCAACGTAATAAGCGGAGCCCTTGGAGGTGGGGGTGACACAATGAACGCAAGACGAAAATACCTAAGGGAAGTCTTCTCCGTCAGAGACCATCCCAATTTCAGACAGGCACAGCGAGAACAGGAACCTCCTTTGCTATATTTTACAAAAGAAGACATGCGAGGAATAATGCCTGGACATGTCGATGGACTTGT
>JAVKPL010013215.1:0-70900 GCA_032173675.1 Gastrolobium villosum | reverse complement strand
CCGAATAAAATCTTTTGCTGAAAGCTCCTCGATATGCTTCTTCAGCTCCGCCAACTCTGGTGGCGACATCCGGTATGGAGCCAACGAGATAGGCCCCACACCAGGCAATAAGTCGATGGAGAACTCTATCTCCCTCTGTGGTGGAAACTCAGGAATCTCCTCAGGAAACACCTCGAGGAATTCCCTCACCACAGGAATGCCAGTGAGATCCTCCTGTGTCCCACTCACCAAACCTCCCAACATGACATAGCCAAATGCCCCTGCTCTCAAGGCCCTCCTCGCCTGCAGGACTGAAATAAACGGTGAGGAACTGGCTGTGGACCCACCCGGAGACATCACCACTTTCTTGGCACAACAGTCAATCATTGCACAGTTTCTGGACAACCAATCCATGCCCAGAATAATTTGAAGGTTGGCCATCGGTAATCCTATCAGATCTACCAAGAAGTCACGGCCATCCCACTGAAACGCTACATCGCGATGAACAGTGGAGGTCAAACATTTTTCTCCGGTGGCGGTGGTAACCCGCATCGGTGGAGAAAGCACATCACTGGGCAACTCAAGCCCCACAGCAATAGGGGTAGCAACAAAAGAGTGCGTTGCCCCGGAATCAAATAAAACATCAATAGCTGATCCACCAATGGTAACAGTACCTCTGACCAGGTTCGGAGCTCTGTCCGACTGCTGACGATCAAGTGTGTAGACTCGTCCGGTAGTAGGTGGCACAACTGGTGCCCCAGTAGGAACCATCTGCAATGGCACAGCCTGCACTGCAGCAACTCTCGCCGTCGGGCAATCTCTCGAGTAGTGGCCCTCCTTGCCACACTGGAAGCAAATCAGCTGACCGGTAGAGCACGGCCCAAAATGTGACTTCCCGCATCCCGAACATCTGGGAGCAGGAGGTCTAGCGGTGTTCCCCGAAGCAGCAGTCTTCCTGAACTGATTTGGCGCTTGCTTAGCCGCCAACGGTGGTTTACCCTTGCCCTTGTTGGCAAATTTCTTGTTCTTCCAGGGAGTAGAACCACCAGCGCTCTGTGGCACCTCAACCTTGGCCCTCTTGGCCTGACTCGCCCGGCAGTAGTCCTCGATGTCGCGGCACTGCTGCACCAACGCTCCGAAGTCTCTCGAAGCAGAACCGGCGAGATGTCCAGCAATATCCTCATTAAGTCCCCTCCGGAACTTGGCCGCCAAGAATGTAGGAGTAGGCCTCGCCATGCGGAAATGAGAGAACTTGACCAGCTCATTAAACTTGGCCAGGTACTCGTCGACAGACAACGAGCCCTGCACCAACCGGTCAAACTCCCCCTGCTTCCTCTCCTGTGAGTCATAAGGGAAGTACTGACCCCAGGAAGCTCTCTTCGAAGAATGGCCATGTCATCACATGACCTTGCATCTCATAGACCTGAGACAGGTTGGTCCACCACTCATGGGCCTCGCCCTCCAGCATGCATGTGGCGAACAGCAGCTTCTGCGGATCGGTGCACTGCATGATCCGGAAAATCTTGTCCAGCGCCTGTAGCCATCTGGCAGCAGCAATGGGATCATACGATCCGTCGAAGGTAGGTGGCTTATGCTTGCGGAAAGCATTCAGCCGGCGATCGATCTCGTCACGATCCTCAGCAAGTACGGGGATAGTCTGCATAGCCCCCGTCAAATGACTACCCTCACCCATCTGGCTCTGGGTGTCCTCCTGTTGACTAGGCGGAGGTGGAGGCGGTGGCGGCGGTGGAGGTGGTGGAGGACCCTGGCCCGCAGCAGGACCAGCCCTCAACTCCTCCAACATGACCCTCATCATCGTCATGTTGGCCATCCGGTTCTCCTCCAGAACCTCTGCCGTGGTTTGCCGGTTCGCATCTCGAATTGCGTCCAGCATCGCCCGGTTTGCCAGCCTCGTGGCTTCCTGGTCGGCTAGTCGGGCCGCCTGCATCTCAGCCAATGCAGCCAGGACAGGATCCGTCTGATCCTCGCTCGTACTCGTGTTCCTCCTCGGTGGCACCATGACTCTGCACAAGTTACACAAAGAATGAGTTGATCAGGCCCACGCCATGTGGTCACATATGCATTATCGTAACGCACACCAGTCAGAGTGAACACAAAGTAGACACGCAACGACACATCCTAAGTTATTGCAATACATACAGGCTTTTCCCTAGAAAGTGCTCTGATACCATAAAATGTAACAGCCCGTGTTAACCCGGTCTGTTAACACACTATCGTATTAAGCCACGCTTAATTAAAATGCGGAATAACTTTTTCTTTAATTCAATTATGACGTCATTAACTTAACCAACTTGATTACTTAATCATTTTCATAAAAATACTGCCTGTATGTAAATTGCAAGACAACTAACTGAATACCTCGTACATAAATATAATGTGAGTATCTAAAGCCACATGTCTACACAAGTAGCCTGGGTCAAAATCCTGATACTTTAATTACAACGTTAACATAAAAAGACGATAGCAATCATGTGGCATGGACAAACCCCATGCTCACCAAATAAGGCAACAATGCCCACAAATAGTCTCAACATAAACTTAATATAAATAAAGCATAAAACATAACAGCAGTCGGAAATAATAACAGCAGTCAGCATATCATCAAATCAACTCAGCTCTGGCCTCCTGCCACCTGAGCCCTCAACATTACCTGATCCTGAAATAAGCATCCCCAAACGTGGGGTGAGATCTCTAACAAGAAATCTCAGTAAGACAAGGGGTCCTCAAGGAGTCTCCACCCCAAGCTCACTTACATGTGTAATATAAGTTCTAAAAACAGTATTACAGTATAAGTTCTAAAATCATGCGATGCAGCAATTATTCATGTCATGTGTGCATATCAAATCTACTGGCCAGAGAAATGTAGGAATACGTCTATGCCTACATGAGTACATGGATACTACCTGCACCTCACCCACATGCTTCTCCATCTTGTATGTACTACATACTCAGGATTGCCGTCTAGGTGGACACCACATGCATATCATAATAGCTCATTACATATAAACAGCTCAACAGCATTTCAAAATAATCAAAGCATGTAACACAGCATGCATAAACCCATCCCCATGGGACATGGTGGAACATCAAAATGGCTAAACCGAGGACACGAAAGCTTACCTTGCAAGCTAGCTATCCAAGCCAAGAGTCCAACCACTCACAAGTCCACAACAGCAGTATCACAATCTGATATGGACCAATAATACATTAATAATCATGCATCACAAGCATACAACTTAAAGACTACGCCTTTCCTTTACGTTTTACGTCTTAAGGCTTCCAACAAAGCCATAAGCCCTTAATCATGTGATTCTGACTTAGTCCTTTTATTACAGAAGTTCAACTTCCTAAAATTAGGGTCCACACACACCCCATAGCTTACTGTTCATACAGTGAAGCTACTGTCTGCGCAGAACCCAGGATATCCGGATATCCTGAAGAACATATCCGGATATGCCATATCCGGATATCACATATCCGGATATCACACTGGACATATCCGGATATGTCATATCCGGATACCCAGATCCCATATCCGGATATCAATATCCGGAGCCCATATCCGGATACTGATATCCGGATATCTGTTCGACTAATATCCGGATATCTCACGACAGAATGCAGTTTCTGCATTTCGTGAATATCCATCCCAAAGGTCCAACTTTTAACACATGTACACGTTAAAGCATGCATCTTTAGTTCATTTTAGGTTCATATACCTTATACCCTCTTGTTTACTCATTAAACATGGTCAAGACATCAACTTTATGCCTTATAAACCCATGATCATAGTGAGGTAACTTACCAAAGTTCAAAACAGAGGCAAGTTGTGCTCTTGGAGCTCTCCCAAGGTTCCTCACACTCAGCCTAAGTAGGAGCACGAAAATGGCACACCAAGGTGGGTTCTTGCACCACAAGGTGGCACTTTGAAGCTCACAATGACTACCACAAGGTAGCCATCACTAAAGCTTCAAGTTCAGCTCACTAACCTCACACACACAGCCTTCTCAACTCAGAAAAGGTTGCACCACCCTCACCCAAGACACACTCTAGTTGCTTGGAAGGAGGAATGGTGAAGAAAGAAGAAGAGAAGAAGAAGAAAGCAAGGAAACACCAAGAATGGAGGTGCAAGGGGGCTGCCTCAAAGCTGCAGGGAAAAACTCACGTAGGAAAATAGTGGCTGCCTAGGGTTGTGTGCTAAGTGGGTCTATTTATAGGCCCAAGCACTAACCGCGCAGTATTAGCCTTAATCGCAAAGTAAAAGATATTGATCCCAAACTTCGGATTCTAGACCTACGCATTTTTCTAAGATTTGTCATATTTTTATTTTATTTTTCGGAGCACCTTTCCGGTACGCGCTTTTCCATGGCCAGTATCAGTTCTGGCATCAGATTACGTCATTTTGACTTGAAACTTGTTTTACAAGTCCTACATAATATTCTAGTAATTATCATGCATTCGTTATAATTTTCCGGGATACTTTTCCGGTACGCATTTATACCGAGTAGCAGAACCGGTATCTGCGCTTTTCTTCCGAAAAGCGACTTTCAGCATTTTTACTCACTCAATATAATTATCTAAGCCCATTAATAATTATTAGGGTCAATTATGGAATTATTTCCTAATTATCATAATTAATTCGCTAATTACCTTAATTAGCGGTGCGGGTTCTTACATTCACCCCACCTTTTTAAGGATTTTGTCCTCAAAATCAGAAACATACCTGTCTCGAAAGTCGGGATACTGTCGGAGAAGCTCATCCTCTCGCTCCCAGGTACACTCCTCAGGAGTTCTTCCTGACCATTGTACTTTGACCATCGGAATGATCTTGCTCCTCAACTGCTTCTCGCCACGATCGAGGATCTTGAGTGGTCCGACGGGAGTCTTTAGGTTCTCCCGAACCTCCACATCATCCGGCTGCACCACGTGCGAAGGATCGGCTATGTACTTCCGAAGCTGAGACACGTGAAACACGTCGTGGATGTTGGCTAGGTTCGGAGGTAAGGCGAGTCGATAGGCAACTGGTCCTACTCTACCAAGGATCTGGTAGGGCCCTATGAATCGCGGGCTCAACTTCCTCACGCCGAGTGCCCGTCCAACACCGGTGACAGGTGAAAGTTTCACAAACACGTGCTCACCCTCACTGAACTCCAGTGGTCGATGCTTGACATCGTAGTAGCTCTTCTGGCGATTCTGCGCCTGCTTCAACTTTTCCCTGATCATTTGGATCTGTAGGGTAGTATCTTGGACAAAGTCCAAGCCGAAAAGTTCCTTATCTCCAACCTCAGACCAGCAGGTAGGAGTCCGACACCTCCGACCATACAGCGCCTCGTAGGGTGCCATGCCCAGACTAGCATGAAAACTGTTGTTGTAAGAAAATTCAACCAACGGAAGGTACCTATCCCATGCAGAACCCTGCTCCAACGTGCAAGCTCTCAACATGTCCTCCAATGTCTGGATGGTCCGCTCAGTCTGTCCGTCAGTCTGAGGGTGATAGGCGGTACTCAATCTCAACTGCGTACCAAAAGCCTCCTGCAGCGCCTCCCAGAACCGAGATGTGAACTTCGGGTCCCTATCACTGATGATACTCTCGGGCACCCCGTGAAGCCTCACAATCTCGCGGACATATAGCTTGGCCAGCTGCTCTGTAGTGAAGCTCACCTTCACTGGAAGAAAATGGGCAGACTTGGTCAATCTGTCCACAATGACCCAGATAGAGTCACAACCAGCCTGAGTTTTAGGCAATCCCACCACGAAGTCCATGGAAATACTCTCCCACTTCCACTGTGGAATCTCCAGAGGTTGAAGTTTACCAGACGGTTTCTGGTGCTCGATCTTCACCTTCTGACAAATCAGACACTTGGACACGTAGACCGCTATGTCCTTCTTCATGCCCGGCCACCAAAAATTCCTTTTTAAGTCCTGGTACATTTTTGTGGCACCAGGGTGGATAGTGAACCGGCCTTTATGAGCCTCTGCCATAACCTCCTCAGTCAGTGGCCCTCGAGGAATAACAATCCTCTTCTGGAACAGCAATAAACCATCATCATTCCAAGACACACCGTCCTGGTTCTTCACGTAATCAAGGCATTCTCTTTGCACTTGCGCCTCTTTGATCTTTTCCATCAGCTCATTGATCACTTCTGCTGTTTCCATTTCGAGCAGTGCGCCCCCAAACCATCATCATTCCAAGACACACCGTCTGATCCTCGCTCGTACTCGTGTTCCTCCTCGGTGGCACCATGACTCTGCACAAGTTACACAAAGAATGAGTTGATCAGGCCCACGCCATGTGGTCACATATGCATTATCGTAACGCACACCAGTCAGAGTGAACACAAAGTAGACACGCAACGACACATCCTAAGTTATTGCAATACATACAGGCTTTTCCATAGATAGAGCTCTAATACCATAAAATGTAACGTCCCGTATGCATCCGGTTTGTTATCATGTCATCGTATTAAGCAACGCTTAATAAAAATACGGAATAACTTTTTCTTTCATTCAATTATGACGTCATTATCATTAACCAAGTTGATTATTAAATCCGTTTTCAAAACATTGCCTATATGTAATTGCAAATAAACAACTAACTCAAATAACTCATAATATAGATAAGTATGTCTCTAGTCACGGAACTACAACACGTAGACCGGACATAATCCTGATGGTTTATACAACACCAAACTAAAATCATAACATCATAAACGTGGCATGGACAATCCTCATGCTCACCAAATAAGGCAACAAGCCCAACAGAGTCTCAACAACAACATAATAATAAAAATAAAGGACATGTCAGCATCCAAACATATCAACATAACAGCATATATATATCAGCTAAGCTCCGGCCTCCTCCGGCCTCCTGTTGCTAGAGGTCTCAACCCCCGCATTACCTGAACCTGAAAATGAGCCACAAACGTGGGGTGCGATCTCTAAACAGAAATCTCAGTAAGACAAGGGATCCTCAAGGATCTTCCACCCCAAGCTCACTTATATGTGCAATATAAGTTCTAAAACAGTTTAACCATATAAGTTCCAAAAACCAATGCAGTGCAACATATAATCATGCCATGTGTGTTGTAACTATTTTACTGGCCAGAGAAGTGCAGGAATATGTCTATAACCCACACAGTACGCGCCCATGTCGTACCTGCCCACATGATTTACAACCCGTCTAGGCGAACACCACATGCACATCATAAAGCACTCGCACCTAACAGCTCAATAGCGTTTCAATAAAGCAATACATGAAAATAACATCATCCATATAAATCATTTCCCCATGGGACATGGTGGAACCAACAATGGCTAAACCGAGGACACGAAAGCTTACCTGTCAAGCTAAACCCTCCCTCACGACTCGGTGTTTAAAAGGGTCACTAGTAATAACAGTGTCCAGTAAGGCCACATATCTGTTTTCATAACATTCATACTATCAATAAACGTATCATAGCTTCTTAGATTTAAAATGACATTATTTCTTTTTCGTTTTGCTTAATGCGGGCTCTTCCCGAAGCCACAAGCACTAAACTGTCTTTACCATTCTCAAGACTGCAATTTCATCTCTTTACTAAATATTCTAATATTTTACTATGTTAAAATAGACATCTTAAGGTTTCCAAAGATATACTTCATGTCTCAATCGGAGTTGTATAACTCCGATTATGTTTTACGCAAGGTGACTGCTGCAAACGAAATTTCTAGCAACCAAAACGCAGATTAAAATTGGCACTGCGATCATAAAACTTATCCAATGGCTACTAAATTTTACATAGTTGTAGAACTATGTGTTATCTTCACATAGGTCCAAACCTCACTCAATTTGGAGCTCTCTAGCTCGAGATATCGCAATTTTACTAAACTAGGTCGTTGCTGTCACATTTGCATTAGGTAACCGGTTACAAAAAACAGAGTAATCGATCACTGAACATGGTAACCCATTACCAAAAATAGGATAATCGATTACTGAACATGGTAACTGATTACCAACGAAAGGTAATCGATTACCACACGGACATAATTTTGCAGAATTTTTCTTCATAATCCGAGACCCAAATGCTTCCCCAAGCTCCCAAGTCCGATTTTTCATCAAAACAGATGTTCAACACTACTTATTATACATGGATTAACCACTTTTAACTTGAATCATTAAAGTTCCCTCTTTTAGTGACTTAAACAAGCTAAAATCAAGAATTTTCAAAGGAAATGATCATGGTATACCTATGGGGTCCTTGAACTCAGAAAAAGAAGAGACTTTGATGATCAATGAAGTGCCCTAAGCCTCTGCCTTAGTGATCCATGAAAATCACCACTGAAAGGTAAGTTCTTTCCTTCCAAAGCTTGGTTTCTTAAGCTCCAATGGAGGTGGAATGCACTCACACTCCCACAACCAAGGAGACAGCCCTCCAACACTAAGAAAACTGAACCTAGAGCTCACAAGAACACTCTCCCCACTCCCCCCAAAGCTTGCCACAAGCTCACCAATGATGGAGAAGGGTTCTCAAGAAGAAAAGGTGGGAACTTTGGTGCAAAAATGGAGAAAAGTTCCACCCTTGCAATGGAGAGGAAGGTGGCAGCCAAGAGATTCAGGAAATTTCACGTAGGAGTAATGAAAATATGACCTAGGATTTTGTCCCCTAGGTATTTATAGTCCACTTAAGTTTAACCCGTCGGTATTAGCATTAATAAGCTTACCATTTATAAAGTTGACAATAAACATGTATGTGCTCACGTCTTCAATTTGAAATAGAACTAATAAGCTTACCATATACATTCTCCATCGACTCTCTTCTTTTGTATATTGTTTGGATTATAATGAGCATAAAATCCTAATATTCTTCATGTTTGGCAATGATACATATTAAAAATCCTAATAATCTGGTGGCAAACTCTATCAAATATATAAATATATTTACAAACACACACAAGAGCACATTCATATTTAATGAGCATCGTCTGCAACTTGGACCATGGATGATACTGATGAGTTGTTGCATCTCTTGGCAGATGCTATTAACAATGGATTGTGTGATGCTAATGGATCACTTAACAAGCAAAATGTAGAAAGAGCGATACTTCATCATCTTAATGCAAAGACTAGGTTTCCTAAAACTTATAATCATTACTTGAGTCGGCTAAAGTGGTTGAAGAACCAATATAACAAAATGCCAATGCTTATGCGTAACAACTCTAGCTTTGGGTGGGACACAATTACAAAGACGTTCACTACTAGTGATTTTGTTAAAACTTATATTAGGTTTTATTGATTGAGAAAATTATATTAGGTTTTTTTATTTATTTATTAGTATTATTGCATTTCTTTGTTATTTTTTGTATTGACTCTTGTAAATGTTTGTTAAAAATTTATATGATTTTTTAAAGGGTTTCGATTTTCTCATGCAGTAGGAGAAAATTTTCTCATGTTGTAGACACATCCTGTGTGGGGCCCACATCTATTAAAAAAAAAAATTGCGCGAAAATTAAAGGGTCACCAGTAGGAGAAAACAACTCTCCTAAGACATGAGAAAATATTTTCCCTTTTTTAAAATCATATAAATCTATACTGTCCTTTCAAATCTTATAAATTTTATTAAAATCCGATTTTATGAAATCTTCATTGTAAAAAAAGTGTTTAAAGTCCTTCCAATTCTAAATAGTCTTTTAAAATCTATAAGGAATTTTATCTCAAAAAAGTCTTTTAAAATCCTAATCCAATACACCTTTCTTAGATCTTTTAAGAGATATATACAAAGAGGTGAGACTCACACCTTTATTTTATTTTTTATTTTTTCAGTAGAACCCAACCCACACCTCTTTGTATCTATCACTCTCTTAAAAAGACCTAAATTTATATTTTTAAAATGACACACATTTTTCCTTTTAAATGTACGTTAAATGTCTGCGAAATATAGATATTATATATTTGAAGTTGTTAATAAACTGATAGCATATGCCATTCAGTGGCGGAGCCACGTTGCACCTGGGTGTGGCCTCGGCCCGGGTTAAATTTTAACAAATTGTATTTATCATGTATGATTATATAATTAATTATACTTTGGCCCAGTCTAAAATTGTAATTTGGCCTGGGCTAAAATTTGTAATTTGGCCCTATCAAAAAACTAATATATATTTGGCGAGAGATTTAGGTAGGTTGTATTAAGTTATGTATTTCATTTCCATTTATATAAAAAAAATCAAAATATAGGGAAAACTTCAAAAAAAGACCCTATAACTTTCTTCATAATATTTACTCTCTCTCCAAAATTTTCAATCATTTAATCCCTGACTTAAAGTTTTTTTTTTATCACTTAGGGGGTAAATGATAAAATTTAGGGGGTAAATGATAAAAAAACTTTAAGTCTAGGGTAAGTGATAAAAACATCTAAATAAGAGTGTAAATAATTCAAAAAATTTGTGAGGGAGTAAGTGATAATTAAGAAAACTAATACGGTAGCTTACCAAAAAAAAAAAAACTAATAGGGTTTTTTTGAAGTTTTCTCTAAAATATATTCAATAAAATTTAAAAATATTTAATAAAATTATAATTTTTTTTTTATACTTCCTGCTCAAGTGTTTTGTATTTAATATAATTTAAATATATTATGATATGAACTAACTAAAATTAAGAAAAATAAATACACATCTAATTTTTTGGCCCGGGTTCCGATTGGAGCCTGACTCCGCCACTGATGCCATTAATTAGAGGTGGCAAAGTGGGCGGCCCGCCCCGCCCCGCTTTTGAAAGTGGACTGAAAAACTCAGTCCGCCTCGCCCCGTTTGGCGGGTTGGCCCGCTAGCGCGAGCCTATTTTACATTGACCCACCTCGGCCCGCCTATGCCCACCATCAACCCGCCAAAAAATGAGCTCGCCCCGCTTTTGAGACGAGTTGAAAAAGTCAGCTCACCCCGCCCCGTTTAGCTGGTGGGGTGGGTTGGCCCGCCAAGCCGAGTCCGCTTTGTCACCTCTACCTATAATCTCTGTTGCGTGAGCATATGTCTGCGCAGGAAATATAACTTTTTTATGATGACAGTAAAAATAAAACATCAATTTTACAAATGTTGTTAAGATTAATGGAAAAAAATAGAAATTAACTATTATCAATATTTTTGAGGAATGGCTAACTATTAACATTAATAGTTTATTATTTTATTAAAATTTAAGGGAACGTCCATAATTGCCCCTCCCCGATATCTGGCCTGTGAGTGTGATTTTTGTTGGGCCTTTACAAATTAAAAGCCCAAATGTCCAGCCCAATAAGGAATGCACATCTAGGGTTCTTTTGTGTAGCTGAGCAGCCATTTGTGTGTGAGGAGAGCATTTTTGGAGAGAAGAAAGAAGGGAGAGCAGCCACCAAATTAGCAGGTGAAGAGTGGGAGGAGCAGGGTCTGAAGATTCTGTGATATCTCATTCGTTTGTGGTCCGATTGAGTTGAAATTTTTTCAGTACCTTCCCAACTCATGTCTCTTCATATCTACCGGTCAGAATCTTGATCGGAGGTCTGCATCATCTGCAGAAAATTGAAAACCGAACTGGTTGTGTGCAGAGTTCTGCAGAAGGCAGCAAGGTTGCGAGATTCATCTCTCCCAAATGAACCGTTGATCTGAGCTGAAATTTTGGTACAAGGTTTACAACATATTTACTAGAGTTTGACCGTTCAGTTTTGCGATTGGAGCTGTCAAGAGGGAATTATTCAGCTGCAAATAGAGGCCATCGTTTTTCTGCTCTGTTCTGGGCAGTGAAGTTCAGAGAGAGGTTTCTCTTTGGTCTACCGTTCGATTGTCCTCAAAATTGGTCAGTGTGTTCCTCTCTTGTTGCTCTTTAATCTGACCGTTGCGATTTGGGAGTAGACGCTTCTGTTATTTTAGATTAATTTCGGACAGAAGCTTGGTCATATATGTATGTCTCTTGCATCTTTTGGTACAACTAGTTGTGAAGTTGTTTTGATGGTGCTATAGCTGATTGTAATTGCTTTGGAACCATTTGTAATCTCACTTTTTTGATAGTGGAGAATTTGGGTGGACTCCGAAATCGGTCCCGTGGTTTTTACTCCTTACATTGAGGAGGTTTTCCACGTTAAAATTGACTTGTGTTGCTTGGTGTTTTTGGTTCATGCATAGTTGTCATTAGCACATTTATTTTGCTTGTTGGAAACCATTCTAAACAGGTCCTGGAAGGGGTAATTGGTGTTTATTTCCCAACAACTGGTATCAGAGCTTGTGTTATTTTTGCCTGTTGACTTGTGTTTAAATATGGAGGTTAATACAAGTAGAATGGTTACACTGAATGGTTCAAATTATCATGTATGGAAAGGAAAGATGGAAGATCTTCTTTATGTGAAGGAGTATCACTTGGTTGTCTTTGGTAATGAGAAACCACAAAATAAAACCGAAGAAGAATGGAAGTTGATTCACAGACAAGTTTGTGGTTACATCAGGCAGTGGGTAGATGATAATGTTTTGAATCATATTAGTGATGAGACTCATGCACGGACACTGTGGAATAAGCTTGAACAACTATTTGCAAGAAAGACCGGTAATAACAAACTCTTCTTGATTAAGCAGATGATGATGTTGAGGTATCAAGAAGGTACTTCTATGACTGATCACTTGAATAAATTTCAAGGAATTATTCTTCAGTTAGCGGGAATGGGAATCAAGTTTGAAGATGAAGTACAAGGGTTATGGTTGCTTGGTACTTTGCCGGACTCGTGGGAGACGTTTAGAATGTCTCTATCTAATTCAGCCCCTGATGGTATAATCAGCATGGATTTGGCGAAAGGTAGTATCTTGAATGAAGAAATGAGAAGAAAGACTCAAGCTTCATCTTCTAAGGCAGAAGTCTTAGTTACAGAAAGAAGGGGGAGAAGTAAAAGCCGAGGTCCGAAGAATAAAGAAAGAGGAAGAAGCAAGTCTAACAAGTTTGCCAATGTTGAGTGTCACTATTGTGGTTTGAAAGGACATATAAAGAAGTATTGCTGGAAAATGAAGAAAGATAATAAACAAGGGAAAATGAAAGATAACAAGAATGATGAAGGTGGTAAAGATGATCGAGTTGCTACTACCACTTCAGATTTTCTCCTTGTTTATGATTGTGATGCCGTTAATCTTTTATGTCATGAGACCAGCTGGGTGATAGATAGCGGTGCATCTATTCATGCTACATCTCGCAGGGATTTCTTTACATCTTACAAATCCGGTGATTTTGGATTTGTCAAGATGGGCAATGATGGCTTGTCCAATGTAATTGGTGTTGGAGATGTGTGCTTGGAGACCAGCAATGGCACAAGGTTAGTTTTGCATAATGTTAAACATATTCCTGATATTCGTTTGAATTTAATCTCTACAGGAAAACTTGATGATGAGGGATATTGCAACACCTTCAATGATGGTCAGTGGAAGCTCACTAAAGGCTCCATGATTGTGGCTAGAGGCAAGAAATGTTCATCCTTGTATGTTACACATGCAAAGATCTCTACAGAGAAAATTAATGCTGTAAAAGATAAAGATACAATGGAGCTATGGCACAAGAGGCTTAGTCACATTAGTGAAAAGGGCTTGACAATGTTAGCCAGTAAGGAGCAACTTCCCGGATTGAAGAAGGCACCATTGAAGAAGTGTTCTCATTGCTTAGCAGGAAAGCAAAACAGAGTTGCATTCAAGAGTTCTCATCCTTCAAGAATGCCTAGTACACTTGACTTGGTATATTCTGATGTTTGTGGTCCTATGAAGACAAAAACGCTTGGTGGTGCTCTTTATTTTGTTACCTTCATAGATGATCATTCAAGGAAGATATGGGTTTACACCTTGAAGACAAAAGATCAAGTGTTAGATGTGTTTAAGGAGTTTCAGGCCTCAGTTGAGAGACAAACTGGGAAGAAGTTGAAGTGCATCAGAACAGATAATGGAGGAGAGTATACAGGTCCTTTTGATTACTATTGCAGACAACAAGGCATCCGACATCAAAAGACGCCTCCTAAGACACCTCAATTGAATGGTCTTGCAGAGAGGATGAACAGGACATTGGTTGAGAGAGTCAGATGCTTACTCTCACAATCACAATTGCCTATGTCATTTTGGGGTGAGGCTTTGAGCACTGTTGTTCATGTTTTAAATCTCACACCATGTGTTCCTTTGCAGTTTGATGTTCCAGATAAAGTCTGGACATGCAGGAATCCTTCTTATGATCACTTACGTGTATTTGGGTGCAAGGCTTTTGTGCATATCCCAAAAGATGAAAGATCCAAGCTTGATGTGAAAACACGACAGTGTGTCTTTATTGGTTATGGACATGATGAGTTTGGCTACAGGTTCTATGATCCAGTAGAGAAGAAGCTTGTAAGAAGCAGAGATGTTGTGTTTATGGAAGATCAGACTATACGGGATATTGAGAAATCAGATATTGCAGTTCCAGAGAGTAATCATGATTTAATTGACATGGATCCACCTCCTGTTACAGGTGATCCACCACAGGTTGAAGAAGAACATGGTGCAGGTGATTTAGATGACACAGATGTTCCACTGCCAGTGGAGAATCATGATATTGTTGATGAGCAGTTCCCTCTGCCAGAGACTCCCACAGATGCTACTTCAGATGTTGCACCTAGGAGATCTACTAGAGACCGAGCACCTTCTACCAGGTATCCTGCAAGTGAGTATGTGTTGTTGACTGATTCAGGGGAACCAGAATGCTTTGAAGAAGCTATGGAAGATGAGCTCAAGAGTAAGTGGATTGAAGCCATGCAAGAAGAGATGCATTCATTGCATGAGAACCATACATATGAGTTGGTAAAGCTACCTAAAGGTAAGAGAGCTCTGAAAAATAAATGGGTGTATAGGGTGAAGCAAGATGAAGTTACTTCACAGCCCAGGTATAAAGCAAGATTGGTTGTTAAAGGGTTCAGTCAGAAGCAAGGCATTGACTTCAATGAGATTTTTTCTCCTGTTGTGAAAATGTCATCCATTCGAGTGGTTCTAGGCTTAGCTGCTAGCCTAGACTTAGAGATTGAGCAAATGGATGTTAAGACAGCTTTTCTCCATGGTAACTTGGAAGAGGAGATTTATATGGATCAGCCAGAGGGTTTCATAGTGAAAGGAAAGGAAGATTATGTTTGCAAATTGAAGAAAAGTCTTTATGGCTTGAAGCAAGCACCAAGACAATGGTATAAGAAGTTTGAGTCTGTTATGGGGGAGCAAGGCTACCAAAAGACTAACTCTGATCATTGTGTATTCTTTCAAAAATTCTCTGATGATGATTTTGTCATTTTGTTGCTCTATGTTGATGACATGTTGATTGTTGGCAGAAATTCTTCTAGAATTGGCACATTGAAGAAGCAACTGAGTGAGTACTTCGCTATGAAGGATTTAGGGCCAGCAAAGAAGATTCTTGGCATTCGAATTCATCGAGACAGAAATGATAAGAAGTTGTACTTATCGCAAGAGCAATATATCAAGAAGGTTCTTGATAGATTCAGTATGAGTAATGCTAAAGTGGTTAGTACACCTTTTGCTACCCATTTTAAGCTAAGTGCTCAACATAGCCCTTCTAATGATATGGAGAAGGAAGATATGGCTAGAGTGCCATATGCCTCAGCAGTAGGAAGTTTGATGTATGCTATGGTTTGCACTAGACCTGACATAGCTCATGCAGTTGGCGTTGTTAGTAGATTTCTTTCTAATCCAGGAAAGGAGCATTGGAATGCGGTTAAATGGATTATGAGATATCTTCGTGGCAGTTCCAATTTGAGTCTCAGATTTGGAAATGGCAAGCCTGAGCTTGTTGGTTACACAGATTCAGATATGGCAGGTCATGTTGATACTCGCAAGTCTACTTCGGGGTATATGATTACATTTGCAGGTGGTGCGGTTTCTTGGCAATCAAGGTTACAGAAGTGCATTGCACTTTCCACTACAGAGGCAGAGTTCATTGCAGCAACCGAAGCTTGTAAAGAGTTGCTATGGATGAAGAAGTTTTTAAGAGAGATTGGCTTTACTCAAAAGAGATATGTCTTACTTTGTGACAACCAAAGCGCCATACACCTAGCCAAGAACTCTACCTTCCATCAAAAATCCAAACATATTGATGTAAGGTATCATTGGATAAGAGATGTGCTAGAAGCTAAAGAAGTGGAGCTTGATAAAGTGCACACCGATGACAATGGTTCAGATATGATGACAAAGGCACTTCCTAGAGAGAAGTTTGAATTTTGTCGGCTTGTTGCCGGCATGGATTCCACTTGATGATTGCTGTTTGTAATCTCCCTCATTGGACTGGAGGGGGAGATTTGTTGGGCCTTTACAAATTAAAAGCCCAAATGTCCATCCCAATAAGGAATGCACATCTAGGGTTCTTTTGTGTAGCTGAGCAGCCATTTGTGTGTGAGGAGAGCATTTTTGGAGAGAAGAAAGAAGGGAGAGCAGCCACCAAATTCGCAGGTGAAGAGTGGGAGGAGCAGGGTCTGAAGATTCTGTGATATCTCATTCGTTTGTGGTCCGATTGAGCTGAAATTTTTTCAGTACCTTCCCAACTCATGTCTCTTCATATCTACCGGTCAGAATCTTGATCGGAGGTCTGCATCATCTGCAGAAAATTGAAAACCGAACTGGTTGTGTGCAGAGTTCTGCAGAAGGCAGCAAGGTTGCGAGATTCATCTCTCCCAAATGAACCGTTGATCTGAGCTGAAATTTTGGTACAAGGTTTAAAACATACTTTACTAGAGTTTGACCGTTCAGTTTTGCAATTGGAGCTTTCAAGAGGGAATCATTCAGCTGCAAATAGAGGCCATCGTTTTTCTACTCTGTTCTGGGCAGTGAAGTTCAGAGAGAGGTTTCTCTTTGTTCTACCGTTCGATTGTCCTCAAAATTGGTCAGTGTGTTCCTCTCTTGTTGCTCTTTAATCTGACCGTTGCGATTTGGGAGTAGACGCTTCTGTTATTTTAGATTAATTTCGGACAGAAGCTTGGTCATATATGTATGTCTCTTGCATCTTTTGGTACAACTAGTTGTGAAGTTGTTTTGATGGTGCTATAGCTGATTGTAATTGCTTTCGAACCATTTGTAATCTCACTTTGTTGATAGTGGAGAATTTGGGTGGACTCCGAAATCGGTCCCGTGGTTTTTACTCCTTACATTGAGGAGGTTTTCCACGTTAAAATTGACTTGTGTTGCTTGGTGTTTTTGGTTCATGCATAGTTGTCATTAGCACATTTATTTTGCTTGTTGGAAACCATTCTAAACAGGTCCTGTAAGGGGTAATTGGTGTTTATTTCCCAACAATTTTCCCCCCAAGTAAGTCTCAAGCCTCATCAAGAGTAACAGAAAATGAAAATGAGAACTAAATTCTTTTGCAAAGAACTTGGCCAGTTTGAGGTTTCCGTATTCTTTCCCATTTTCTCTTATGTGACAATTATTCTATTTTTTTTTAATATGTTGATCTTAATTACCTTTTTGAAAAGAGTTGTCGTTTGGATATTTCTATAAATTTCAACTCTTTAATCCGGTTGTGAGACTAATTTCAAATCAAAATTTAGTCGTAGGTATAGTTCATTGCCCCCTCCCTAAACATGTATTAGGTGAGAATCGAATCTAAATTTTCTCTTCACTCTATTCGTCAATTACTACACTCATATTATAACATGGCAGCGAAAATCTAAGGAATCGTTACATTAAACAAAAGAAAAAAATGTGTATTATTTTAAAGGGTGTAAAATAATGTCATTTAAGTGAAAGAAAGAGATAGATCATGGAGTAGAGAGTGGACAAAAAAAAAATTAAAGATATGGATCCAACTTCTTTGTGAAAATAAAATGACACAAATTATGTCATTTAAAAGGACAAACACAATTCAAAAAAAAAAAATGAAAAGTCTACCATCAACAATTCTGAAAAGTCTACTCTATATATATATATATATATGGGACATGATATTCTTACACCGATATAAGAGTTAGAAGTCTTACACTCAATCTTGACCATTGATCCAATTGTATCCAATGGCTCACATTCCTAAAAAATTTGAGCCCTTAGATATAAGTTGGATCAACGGACAAGATTGAGAGTATAACTTACACTGGTGTAAAATGATCCTGACCCTATATATATATATATATATATATATATATATATATATATATATATATATATATATATATATATATATATATATATATATATAGGGTTTTATAAAATTTATGTTGTAGGAAAAGTGATTGTGTTATGATATAGAGATTCGTTTTGCGTGCCAGAGTTTTTAATTTTTTTTGCTACGGGTCCCACAAAATGTTGTGAGTGTAGAAAATTTTTGGTGGTCATGTTAAATGATAGATGGTAAGCCCACATATATATATATATATATATATATATATATATATATATATATATATATATATATATATGCCTTCTGTTTTCAACTTAGATTTGTAAAGCAAAATCTTTTTTATAACATATTTACAACTTCACATAAAATTTGTAAAGAAAACAATGAAAGATTGATATAATTTTAAACAAAAAACGGAATGGAGAAACCTAACGAAAAACAACGCATCAGTTAGCTGACAACTTCAGCTACGAATATTTTTTTCAAGATGTTTGCATTCATTCCATGATTGTGTTATCCTCACAAAAGAAAATTATCAGGTAAGAGAATATATATATAATTATAGGCTACATATTACTTTTTATTTTCTATTATATATATTCGTCACTTTTCACAACAAATGCAGAGCTTTAATTAATGGTAGCGTATTAACGTGCCTATCTCTATTCATATTTAATTTTTTTTTTTTTTTTGGTAAATACACGAAACAGACAAAACGCTATTCATATTTAATTAAGTAATGATGTATGTGTGAGTTTGAGGACTCTATCTTTTCCATGTTAGAAATTTTTTTGACTGCCACTAATTGTTAATTTTGTTTTTATAAAACTAGGATGATAATATGGTCAGTTAATTTCTAATTAAGGGACAAGAATAATTTATCCCATTATTGAATGTGATTAAATTATTTATTTGGAATGTGCACATCAGATTTATTTTATATAAAATGTGGCTATAGGCAGAGTATAAGCCAACTATTACTTAATAACTCGTAGTGGGAGTGTTATTTATGTAAATAATTATATTTGTGGCTAGGTCTTTAGAAAAAGATTTCTCATGTTGTATAATAAATTTTCTCTCCTACCACTCTCACTTCGATGTTCGTGTCAATCACTTTTCTATTTTTTATTTTTTTCTTTAAGGTGGACTCCATCTCTTTCTCTCTATGTAGGAAACTTATATTTCTCATTCAACATAAGAAATTGCAATCACATGTAAATATCTATGGATGTTAAGAGTCGCGCGATCTCCACTTTTCATTGCATTTAGTGTTTCATTGCTCATCCACTAACAGGTAACACAGATATGTATCTCGGATCATTGATATTCTAAATTTGATATAATTTATGGATTAATTATTACATTCTATTCTTTTATTCTTTCCTCACTTTGTTAATTAATATAGCAAAATGATGGATTCAAAGAAAAGACTTACAATTCACCTCCTACCTCCATTGGATCATACACTTTTTCTAATAAACAGATGAGTTAGTTTTTATATAACTGAGATAGCATAGCACGTGCAAGTATGAGTTCTAAGATAGTGACGCTTCTCCTTCACTTTGCAGAGGAGTCATTGGAACTTGGAAGCATGGATTCTTCCTTAATTCTTATGAATTGAAGTTGTTGCAGTAATTTGGAGGGTGTAAAAATTTATATGAAGGGTGAATATGATATGCCACATTGGGTGTTGAAACAGAATTATAAGTGGAAAATTTACCCAAAAATAGGCTCTGTTTGGTTTCTGTTTTGAAAAATAGTTTTTTAATTTTTAGAACAAAAAAATTTAAAAACTCATTTGATAAGATCCGTTTAGTAAAAAATATTTAAAAACTATAATTATTTTTTTATTTTTAAAATCGAATTTAGAGAACATGTCTGAGTTATTTTTATTTTCTGTTTTTATTTTTAACTTTCAAAAAGAAAAAATATATAAAAAATAATTATTTTCATAATTATTTTACAAAATAATTTTAAGAAAAAAAAAATCGGAACACAATTGTCACTTTTTTGGACACTGGCCCCATCTGAAATCTGTGCATTGATATAGGACCCTGTGAGTGTTTGTCGGCTAGCTGAGTAGTTGCTATTGCATCATAACCAAAGCCCATGTGACCATAAGCATCTGGTGGCGATCTATGAGCAACTGTGTAGTACTACATCCCTCCTGCATTAAATACCACTGCAGTAATATGCTGCTTTATTATGCTGGATTATTTTATTTTATTTTATTTTTTAAACAAATTAAAGAGTTTTATATTTATTATTCAATATGAGAATTGAATTCTCATATTCTAGAGAAAAAACAATATGTAGGACTTGTATATTAGAAAAAATCATGTGTAGGATCCACGTTGATATAAAAATTGAATGCTGTGTAAAAAAATTCAAATTCTCATGTTAATTGAGAAATATAAAACCCATAAATAAATTACACAACATGAATGTAAATTAGACACAGGTTTTTTCAAATCTTGAAAAAGATTTTATTTCAAAGGTGATGTGGTTTTTCAAAGGTTTTTTCATTTGTAAAGTGATGTGGTTTTTCATTTGAAATCCCAGATATTAGTAAAATTTTACATTTTCTTGAATAAACTCCAATAATATTTTGACCTATTCTTTTAGAAATATTTTTAAAAAAATATTTTTCTCACTATATTTCTGAAAATTATAATTTCTGAATATGAAAAAATTTATCTTCTAACAAACGTGTATAACCCCTGTCGCTCGACGCCATAATACTTGGAATAACAACTACCTGCCACGATAACTAAATGTAGATATACCTTAATACTCTGTTGTCTTGAACAAAACAAGAGGGAAAGTTAATTCTCGAAATTTTATATTGTCAAACATTCTCTTAATTTATCTATAACTCGGAAATTTCTTCAATGTCATGGGAGTACAATACTCGGTATTTTTTTTATTAATTAGAAAAAAAATTATTTCTATTTTTATCCATATTTTTTTTATATTACCTCTCAAATCCCAAAAACTTATCCCTTTTAATATGGATATATCTATATCCGCTGAAGGTTTGGTTTTCTCCTATAAGTCAGGATGTAACATATGGTTGTTTTAAATATTTATTGCATTATTGGCTTTAATTGTCATATTATAAAGAAAATTAAAAATGAAGAAAAGAAGGTTGCCCTAGAAAGAAGATAAAAAAAAAATTGAAGGCACGTAGCTTTGCAAAGAATCTCGGTCCTCCCCTCTCTGACTTGCAGAGCCACAGAACTGATGGCTTGTTTTTGAAGTATAAAGCAGAAGTTGCAGAACGTTCCATCCATGCATGAGCTGAAATATGAACAATAATAAAAGTAAGTGAAAAATATTTATTTTTAAAGGATATAAAAATTTTATTATTTTAATTAAAATTATTATATTTCATTTAATATTTAAATTAATTTTTTTATTAATAACCTGTTATTTTCTTCCACCATAATTTTTATTGGGTAATTATTTCTCTCAATATAAAATATAATAATTTCAACCTCTAAGGGTAGCTCAGTTGGCAGCTGAGTTCTCAAGGGATTACTTGGTGCAGAGATCAAACCCCGTCTCAAGTAATTTCTTGGGATTAAGTTAAAAATCTTCGGGGTTGCATTAGTCTGGATCAAACCCTCACAATGAGGGGTAATTTCTCTTTGGGGCGATTGTGAAGTTTAGTGTACTTTCTCCGATTTACAATGCACTCAGGGGTACGGTTGAATGAGAATATCTCTTGGTAATGTACCAAAAAAAAATAATCTCAATTAAAATAACATAATTTTATATGATTTTAAAAAGGCAAATACTTTTCTCTAAAGTAAACACCATCCAACTAGAATTATGACACAATTAACAAATTGAGTTAGTCTCACATCATCAAATTTTATTTATTTTGTAGAAATAACATTTACTTGGGTCAAAGTGTTTGAGCAATTATACAATGAAAAAAAAATCACAATAGTAAACTTATTATCCTCAACAATTTACTGATTTTTTATAATGTTAATTTTAATATAAATATTAAATACAAACTTCAGACACCTCGTGTTTATTTAAACATCATCCAAATAAATTCAATTAAAATTCAGAAAGAAATAACAAATTTTTTTTTTTTAACAGAAATAGAAGAAAAGGAAATGTGCACGAAGTAACATACCTCCATGCCCATGAAGCAAGCTGACCAGGTGCTGCAGGCTGCCATACCCTCCCCCCAGACCCCAGTAGGGAAGAAACCCTATCCATGGACTTTGCAGGCTGATGACGTGGCAAACAAAAGTGAATGATTGGATGATGTAGTTTGAAGGTGAGGGTGGGCCTCACTCTGGGTTTCGTGAACCCGACCCCCGAGGCTTTTGTCGGGACAGATAATTGGATTGTGGGTCCCTCCTTTTTTTGATATAGCTGGCCATCACAGTCACACACCTGTCCCTGTCTTTTACAGTTTTTTGATGGACGGACAGGATTTGATTGATGGATCACAACACAATACACAAGTTGAGATTTCACTCACACGTACTCAAACACTCCATCATCCCTCTCTTTTGTCTATTCTTCGAAGCATCGGATCACACAATTTGCAAAGCGTAATCACAAAAGGGATTTGAGAAAACAAAGGTAGACCAAAGTCAATTTCCTTCCCCCTTTTTTTCTTTTTTCTTTTTACCACCAATTATAATTATCTATAGGATTTTTCATATATTTCCATAAATTTCGGAAATTTAAATGAATAATTATCAATAATTATATATCAAAGGAAACATATAAAAATGTACTAATATTTTTATGTAAGTATTTCAAATATAAGAATTTCACTTTCTTCCCACATCATAATAAAAAATGAATCAAACATTATTCTAAGAATATCAATACACGTATATATAATAATTATATGTATCATAACAATGCTTGAACAATTGCTAATGATTATATACCAAAACAAATATATAAAAAAAAATTAAAGAGTGGTTGAACAATTGCCAATGATTGTGTTTGCTGCTACAAGGTGGCGACTGGTGTTGGTTTTGAGAAGAAGAACAAGAATTAGGGCAATAGGAGGCATGGTATTTTGGGATGCTGATTTGAAAAGAGGGAAAAAATAGAAAAAGGGAAAGAGAATTGTGTAAAAGAAAATGTGGGTAAAAAAAAAGAAAAAATATATAAGTTTTAAATGACAAACGAGTGGTTAAAAAAATGAGGGTAAAGATAAAAATTAAAAATTGAAGATAAAAATATTACAATTTTGTTATATTTATTTAGGTAGTGTCAAATTATAATTTTAGCCATGGCCAAATTATAATTAATTATATATTTATATGTAATAAGTAAAAAAAATTAAAACAAAGGTAGACACAAACTTGAGAGTGAAAGTGAGCTGAATGACTAATTCTATCCCATGAACCTTAGGTTAGTTTTAGATTGGGAAGGGTTTATAAGCACCCTTTTCTCCACTTGTGCCTCCAAGGGTTAATCTCTCACTTGCTCTTTTGGACACAAACTTGAGTTCAACAACCCAAAACTATGTAGCCCATAAACCATCATCATCTGATTATACAACCCATCCCTTGTCTCAAGCTAGCATGGGGATCTACCATTTGTCATTCATCAAGGCTCCTGATAATCTTTGAAGGATTATCTAATTCGGCGCTACTCCACTAAATAGCCGAACGTGAACTCCAAGATTAATGACATTTATAACATGAATATGCAGTGGGTTTATTGGCTTATGCTCTTTTACTTAAGCCCAATGGCTTTAGTGAGAGTGAGCCCAATGACTAATTCTAGCCCATGAACCTTAGGGTTAGTTTTAGATTGGGAAGGGTTTATAAGCACCATTTTCTCCACTTGTGCCTCCAAGGGTTACGGACATCAGAAACATACCTAAGAGGCAGACGTTCATCATCTGAACGGTTGCCCACACGACTTCCTGATCCCCTTGAGTCATAGCCTGGAAGATCAGCCATAGAGCGGAATTGCGACCGTTCGTGGTGCGTTGCTGCAGATCGTGAGACTTGAGGAGGAGAACTGAACGTGAGAAATTGTCACGCTCGCTGCTTCATCTCAGGTAATCAAAGCGGTGTTCTTCATTCCTCATCGCATCGGTACGATGCGCTTCCGCGTTTCTGGTGATATACCTTCAGTGTCAAGGCACTAGCATGTTACAATGTGGTTACGCCGCTATATATATAGGGAAAGATATTTTTACATTGGTGTAAGAATAAAAAATTTAATACCAAATCTTGATTATTGATTTGTTTGTATTTAATTGTTCAAATATGCAATAATTCAAAACCGTTAGATATAAATATTATCAATGATCAAGATCCAGAGTGTAAGTTATATCAGTATAAACTGATTCTATTCCATATATATTCATACACATGAAAATGGTTAAAGTTCATATTTTCTCTTTTTTTCTCATAGGTTCCCAACAATTTTATATGTGTATAGGAAATGAAATTAATCCTATGTATATATTGTCAAAAATTCACATGTAAGTAATAAAGTCGCAAATTCACAAGGAATGGGCTAAAACTTTAAAATTTTAGATTAAGATATGATGTTAGATTCATTTGTTGTAAATTTGCCTCTAAACCCTTTGATGGGTGGATGTAATCTCCTTTAATTTATACTCCCTTGAGTGCTGCCTGATATGTACAAAGGCTCCTCATTGATGCGTTATCTACTACCTATATATATTGCCGCTTTTGATTTTATTTTGTTTCGTTCAGAATTTGGTATATAAGGATAAAGTGAACCCCGAAATAAAGGTTTTTGGCGTCGTTGCCTTGCTAACAGTTATGCAAGTATATAAGTAATATAGGGCTTTTGTGAGTCCCAGTTATCGTTCCCACAAGGGATCTTTGGCGTTTGTAACTTGACTAAAATTTGCAATTGCTAAAACTGAATCTAATCTAAAAAGTGAGTAAAAAAAACAAAAACAAAGTGATTACAAGACTACGTTAAAATACTACTGACAAGTGACTCTATCTTTTTTTTTTTTTTAGATTTCCAAAATTGATTTCTTGGACTAAAGGGTGAAAAATGAAAGGAAAGCAAATTGAGTATCTCATGTAAAAAGATTTTTGGGTTTTTAAATAAAGAAATTGTAAACAAAACTATTTTTGAAATGTTAAAAATCACAAGAAAAGAAATCTGAGTTGGTGAGAAAAATAGGTTGTAAAAATTAGGTTGAGTTTCGGTTACCTTTCCCAACAGCACTAGAATGAAAGACAATTACAAATTATTAAAATTCAATTCTCAGTTAACGGATCACTTCTTGTTGATTTTAATCTCTTAAAATCATTTTATCCTCAACACTCATTTACACATCTCTGTGCTAAATGAAGCAAGGACTCATACATTACAAGTCCAAAATTACATCGTGGTTGTCTTCATCTTTGAGTGACAGCCCTTGAATGCTCTCACACTCAAGTCCATGTGCTTAACACATTTCCAGAATTAGTCACCTCTCAATGAATACTTCCTGACATAATATCTACCATCTGGCCTCAATGACTGAATATGTACTTAAAAGCAAAGTATTAAACAACTGAGAATCAAAGTTTAACAAAAGTAATTAACAAACATGCATTACTGTGGTTCGGGTACCTACACCCAACCTTGAGAAAATTAGCTCATACCCATGAGGGTTGAGCTTCAAACATCAAACTAATATTCAAATTGCAGAAACTAAAAGTGTAGAAAATAAAGGTACAGCACGAGTCCTAATGACCGAAAAATTCTCAGTGCTGTCCCAACATCCTTGAAGCGTAACAGAGATAACAATTCATTACAGTAACAGAACTTAGAAAAATAAAAATAACTCCAGCAGATAACAGAAGAAAAATATAAAAAGAAGGACCGATAGGAGAGACCTCACAATTACTCTTTCTTCTCCTTTTATAGCACTCCTCCTTTGAATGCACGATCTTACACCTCAGCACGCCTCACGCGCGTCTGCCAACTGTGCGATTTCTTTGCACAAATCGCACCTACACCCCAAAAGTTGCTTCAGCCTCCACTCACAACAGAATCCAGCTCACCCACTCAATTGAGGATTTTTGTTTGGCATTTTCTGTATAAAGAATGAGTGGTTAGGATTTGATTAATCCCCTAATGGACCGTGGGTGAGGGTTAAACTTGATGAATAAACCGTAGACAAGGAGCGGTCTGGCTTTATGGGTCGATTTGTGGCAGGGAATTAGGATGGATGGTGTGGATTTGCAGTCGAGTAGAGGTGGGTTCTTTTTCGCACGATGTGTGCTAGGGTTTCTCCTCTCAGCCTTTTCTTTCCATTTCTGAGTCTATCTCTTTCTTCCTTTCTTTGCTTTTTCTTCAAATGAGCTTTTGATTTGATTCTCTTCATATATCAGGCCCATTTCATTTCTTCCTTTTTTTTTTTGTTTTTTTGTTTTTTTTTTATCTTGGCTTTTCTGATTTGGATGGCAACAGTGGGCCTGAAAATGAAAAACTTACAGCCCATTAGCACTTAACCAGTAAAGGACAACTCAACATAAATTTGGGGTGTTTTTAACAATAAAAATTATTCTTTTATCTCCATTTGCACATTAAACCATATGTTTCAAGTCTCATTTACGAGACTTATCAAAGGTCATTAGATCAATATTCGGATGTTAATGAATCTATTTTTATTGGTTTATCTCTGTGATTTGGGATGAGAATCTGTCATTAGTTTACAAATTAATAAACCATGTATTACTTGTAATTGGTAGCAGCATTTACAATATATAAGACATTTCATGAATGTATTGTCAGGTTGGACAGAACACATTGTATGATTGAAATGGACAACTTTTTAAGGGCTGCAATGGAGTGTGTCAAATTTTAATTCGATGCCGATCATTGTGATGGGGTCACCTAAGATACACTATCAACCAAAATCCTTTGGTTGTCCCGTGAGCAGCCCTCAATGTGGGAGCCTTTGACCCATGATGGCTTCTGGACCCCTTATAAAGTAGTTCCTTTGGGTTAATTCCATAATAAATGCAACTTAAACATTGGTTCATTATGAATATGTATATATCTATCCCTATGTTTCTCTTTGTGTGACGCTAAAGAGAGGGATCTATGTGAGAGTGAGAAGAATCAAATAGGGGTTTGATTAGTGGCTGGTAAATAGCCGGCAGAGTAAGGTATGGTGCATTTTGAAACGTCTAGTGTATTACTTTTGAAAATGGTCTTTTATATGTATATCTTGGTTTGTGTTTGAGGAGACCATCTTCCATACAATTGTAGTAAGTAACTCTACCACTAAACAACTGACATTTAGATAAAAAAACATTTCTCTCTCCTATATGTATAAATATCACAAACATCTATGAATTTCTATTGGCTGGTAGTACTAAACAAATTGTAGGAGAATAGTATATTAAATTTTTACGTGTTTGAGGGACTGAGTTGTCCTTGATAATAAAAAAACTTAATGATGATAAATAAAAAAGTTAGCGGTCGTTGATTTTAAGCTGCATTAATTAAAAGAAGTAACTTTTTATCAGCAAAAGTATCTTTGTTAATTTGGATCATTGTGTCATTTTCATCCAAGTTCGCATATATAGGTATCATTTTTAAGAGAGATACAATAAAATTATTAATCTTCTTTAAATAGTTTAAGTTTTTAGAGATTTGATTGTGTTAAATGATATTAAAGCCTATGATTAAGTGATATAGAGTTCAATTATTGTCATCTTCAAATAAAAATTTAATTTTTTTTGCATAAAATAACCAGACAAAAAAAAAACTGTGAAATATTAATGCTTCAAAATTCAAAAAAAATTTTAAAAAAGTTAATGGTCCGGATGGGCTTGATGTTGAAAGGTTAATTTAAGTCTGTGTTTAAATGTGTCAAACTAATCTAGCATGTCTGTTATAAATATAATTATCGCCATGTGACCGGTTTATTTACAAAAATAAAAGTCTGACTTAGCCTATTAAAAAAATATAAGATGACAAAAATTTATCCAAACATAATATACGATCAACAACAGTAATAATACCATAAAGATTTATAAATTCAATGTATATCCAAACAGCACAATATAGAAAAAAACCATTCAAAAAGTATGCTTAACTGATAAAACAAAGTAGTACAAAATTCTGCATATCCAAAAAAAAAAACTACAAATTCTGCATAAACAATTTAATATAATCATATCAACAACTTAATATATTGCGATGTTGCTCTTATCTTACATATAAATAAAGATAAAAATAAAAAATAAGTTAGATTATTTTTTACATTCAATTATAATATCATAAGATATAAATGAGTAGTATAAAAAATATAAAATAAAAATCAGATTTAATATACCATATCAGCTTGATAGGCTCTAAGAAGTCGCGGACGCACTTGCGGGAAAATGCCCGCAAGTGCGGACATAAAAATTTTCATTTTAGTTTTTTTTCTTTCTTGGTTGTAGGTTCTTAATTGTCTCTTGGTTTAATACATATATTAGGAGTAAATACCTTTTTAAGTCTCTAACAAAAAATATGATCCCCATTTTAGTCCCTTATAAAATAAATTAGTTTCGAGATTCCTAAAAAATTTAAAGTGGATCAATTTAGTTAAAATCGTGGTTCCTCATAAATTCAAAAAAGACTTACATTAGTCCATCAAAAAGACCAAAATAGGTCCACTTTGAATTTCATAGGACCAGGTGACTAATTTTTTTTATAATGGACTAAAATGGGGACCAAAGTTTTGTTAGGGACCAAAAAGAATATTTATTCTTATATTAGTTAGCAACATAGCAACGTACGAAGATGATTAAAATAACGTAGCAACGCAAATTGATTAGAGAGCAAACTTATTCCTTTTTTATAAAAAGAGAGGATTGATTGCAAGTCTGACATTCTCAAATAAGTTAATATCTAGAGACGAGACTTTCACTGTGATTTTCTGTACAGGTAGTTTTAACTTTTTTATTCACCACTATAAAATAGAATGATGATGTATGGATGTACTGGAGTATATTCTCATATTTGTTTTGGAGGAATAACAAGATTTAGGGAAATAATTGGTCAAACTATTGCCTGCAGCTTGTTAGAGAAGCAACTAGATTATAAGCGGGTTCAAGCATTGATTAAAACTTTCTTTGCAAAAAAAAAAACAATTTTGGCGGCACCGGCTTTAAGGCCAGATTTTTGAATCGGAGCCTGAGGCCTTTTTATTAAATGAGTTTTTGCACAAGTCTAAGTCTGTATCCAACAACCAAAATAGACAGGCCAGGCCAGCTTATGTAAGGCTAAAGGCCCTCACTCTTTTAACACCCTTTCACATCACTATATATATATATATATATATGGGCCAGGATATTCTTATACTGGTGTAAGAGTTAGAAATCTTACACTCCATCTTGACCATTGATCCACTTGTATGCAATGACTAACATTACTAAAAAATTAGAGCTTTTAGATATAAGTAGGATCAACGGATAAGATTGAGAGTGTAACTTACACTGGTGTAAAATGATCCTGACCATATATATATATATATATATATATATATATATGGTAAACGATTTCTCCAGTCACGGAAGATAAAGTTATCTCCAGTGAGCTGAAAACGACGTCGTTTTGAGGCAGAAATTAAGGTATTTTGATAAGGGAAAACTTCAAAAAAATCCCTGTAAATTTCTTGACCCCCCTACCTATTTTTTTATCAATTACCCCCCTAACTTGATTTTCCATCCAAAATTCAGTTACTAACATTATAAAATACCAAAAGTACCATTTAAAAAAAACAAACAACACGTTTGGTATACTTCCCATGAAGATTTGGCATTCTTGCTACCTATGATATAAGATGCAGGGAAAGATTTTTTAGCTAATTGAGAAGACATGAAGCATGTGGAAGTGATAAGAAGAGAAAGAAACTGTAATTTCTTCCATTCATGCTATAAATGTTAGGGATTGACACAGCGTTTTGCTATAAATTTTTTAGCTAATTGATTCGGTTTTTTTTTTCAGAAACACAGCATTTTGAACAATTAACTATATATATATATATATATATATATATATATATATATATATAAGGATTTGGTCAAATGATTTCGTGTGTATAGAGAAAATGAGAAGCTAAACCGATGTAGGTGTGAAGCTCAACTACTATGGAAATCTGCAACTGGAGCAGAGGCTTATCTCACATAAACACAGTCAAAAAAAATTTAATTAAAGGGTACTTTTGGCATTTTGTAAAATAATTAACACTGTTAACTAAGTTTTGGATGGAAAATCAGAAATTGATAAAAAGATATTTTTATAATTATAATATATTACAGGGTTATAATAGTCTTTATCAATATAATTTTTTAATCTTATAACCCCAAAACGACGTCGTTTTAAGCTCACTGGAGATAACTTTATCTTCGGTGATTGGAGAAATACTTATCCCATATATATATATAGGGATAGGATATTCTTACACCAGTATAAGAGTTAGAAGTCTTACACTCAATCTTGACCATTGATCCACTTGTATCTAATGGCTCACATTCCCAAAAAAATTTAACCCTTAGATATAAGTTGAACCAACAGACAAGATTAAGAGTGTAACTTACACTGGTGTAAAATGATCCTGACGCATATATATATATATATATCAATTATGTGAATCATTATTGATAATCACATTTTTTAAGAAGTGCTAAACGGCTTGATTTCCAGCCCATGAGAGTTGCCGTTTAAAATTTGAACTAATATATTTTTTTTAATATTTCAACCAAAATAATTTTTTTATCTTACGATAGTAAAATTATCATCGGAACAGCTTACTAAAAAAATGATTAACAACATTATACAACATCCTCAATGTACATCAACTCCTTCAAAATAAGACAAAAGGCTATGTCTTTTCCACTTTGACATAAATGCATACATGACCAAATGTGCAATTTCACATGATACAATATACAATTTCAAAATAGGTCCTAGCTTGCTTCTATATCAATGGGTGCACATCCAAATGTCATCAATCCCTACTCGGGCCTCTTGCCACGGGAACCATCTTCCACGACACTGGCTGTACCTGAAAAATAATCCATATACAGGATGAGATACAATCTCAGTAACTCAGGGTCTTTGGAGACTCCTCCAACCCCGAGCTCTCTTTCATGACATACAAGTATAAAGATGGTATCATGCAACAACTCATAATCAACAACTTACAACTATGCCAGGTGTATCAACAAAGAATGCTCAAAATCCTCAGAATGCTCAACAATTCAATTGGCTAGAGAATATATCCAATTGTGCAATCAACATAACACATTCATATTCATAATTTCAAGCATTAACACCCAATCTTCACACCAATGCATATTCATGTTATACAAACCATCACTCCTCATGGAGTGTGGTGGAACATCAAGGGGAAAACCTCCAAAGGTCAAGAGTTTACCTTGTTCAAGCTAAATCTTTAAGTTTTATTTGGTCCAAGCTCTCAATAAGATCAATATCATAAAATCCCCAACACAATCAACCTATACACAAGGTAAGTATTTATCAACCATCAAGACAATATCACAACATCTATTTAATATGCTCAATGCCTCAAATCCATGGTTTAGTAGCTTACCCTTTTTGTTCTTCAAACTCAAGAACACAATCCCTAGTCTTCCATGGGTTCCACTCCAATATCACCACCACCAACAACAGTTATACCCACAACAACAAGGTTTCAAGTATCAACCACCATTTTTATGCATAAATTTGAATTTCTCAAAAGCCATCATAAAACCCTAACCTTAACTCAAGGAATCCATGGATAACCATGAAAATGAAGCTCCCTTACCTTATAGGTACAAAAGCCCTTGCCAATGGGAGTTTCTAAGCTCCAAGGAGACTCAAAAATCACTTTCTTGGTGACCCCAAAGTGACCCACAAAATGGCATGATTTTGGGGTGGGTTTCTTCTTCTCAACTTTTGTTTTCTTTTTGTTTTTAGTGGTGATGGTTGAAGAAGATGAATCCACAAGAAGAATCAAGTGATAGGTGAGCTTTTCTTAGTCACCAATGGTGATTTTCGATCAAGAAGAAAAAGAGGGTGGAGAGGAAGTGTGAAAGGGGAAAGGTGATGGGGAAGGAGAAATGGAGGAAATAGTGTGTGCTAGATTTTGAGATCTTTTGGGGTGAAAAGACCCTTTTACGCCTCAACTCCCTTCATATTTACCCCATTTGATTCCAACTATCCAATTGAAATTCAGCTTGGTTTGATTAGTACCATGGGGCATGTGTCACATTATTTAATTTATTTTTGCCTATCCCATTTTGTGCAAATTGCATAATTAACTCACTACTTTCATTAATTACACTTTCACCCCAAAAAGTAATTTAATTTATAATTAGATTTTTTTACCTAATTTGACCCTCTAATTATACATTAATTCTCTAATTAATATAATTTTAATTATTAGGGTTATTATAATTTATAAATACAAGTTTATGGATAAAACTGTAAAATAAATATGAGGACTCCAAAAAGTTGACATACATCTTAAAATAAAAAAAGCTCCTTTTAGAAATTTTTAACTTTTAACTTTTTTCTTCATTATAAAAAAACTCTTTTGGGAGGGGCTTAAAATCTTAATCTTGGACCCGCCATGAATAGGATTGCCTCCCCCAAAAAAAGTCTCTTTTTATAATAAGAGCGTTTTATAAAAATATATTTGGCTAGGCTTATCCCCCATCGTCTCACTGGCCTACCTTGACCCTTGTTATTTGGAGGTCATATCTAGTATTCAGAGTTTTCCTGGATTTAGTACCGCTCTCGTGGCCCGCACCGAAACAGTGCTTTACCGCTAGATGTCCAGTCAACTGCTACGCCTCAACGTATTTCGGGGAGAACCAGCTAGCTCTGGGTTCGAGTGGCATTTCAAGGAAAAGATAAGCCTTGAAAAGATAAGCTAAAAATAAGACATGCTAAATACGAGTTGAATGTTCAAAGTGATATTAGTTAATCTGTCATGGTACGTTAGTACCAAATTAATTAGGATAGAGGAAGGATATTTTGACTTAAATGTAAGATTAAGAAGTCATACTCTCCATCTGAGTCATTGATTTTTTATTCATCTAACGACTATGATTTATTTGAAATTAATAATTAATTAATTAAGTAATATAACTCAATAAACTACAACAGTTAGATCAACGACTGAGATGTGAAGTAATACTTATTAATTTTATAATCCCTGCTCATTAGGATATATTGATTAGTGAAATTGTATGACGAAGAATATGTATGTTATTAGCAGAAAAACAAATAAAAAACTTTAACAATATATAGGGGAAATATTTAATATGGTCCAGGACCACTGAATCTTTTGGTGCTCCTTCTCACAACATTAATTTTTTTTTCCCTTTTTACCTATGCTATTTTTCTTCTTTTCCAATTTTACCCTCCTATTTACACTAAGGGACCACCTAAAAAATGGTGGTCCCGGATCACTCCAAATAATCTCATATAGAGGAATTAAAGAAGGGGTATTTTTTTCATGTTACATGAGAAAAAAATCTACCTCCTACACATTCGTCAAAATATGTGCCTTAATTTAAAAAAAAAAAACAGGTGGGCCCGCATGTTTTGTGTATACAACATAAAAAAACTATCTTACGTGACATAAGAGTCATTTTCCTTATTAAAGAAACGTGTTTTTTTATTGATCATCTATATATCAATTACTTGTCGGGCTCAACATATATTTTGGTAAACAATTTTTAAGAGGAAGGGAGACTCCTGAGGTTAAGAGAGTACAAATAATTAAAAAAAAATTATATTATGAATTTATGGAGAAAAATCAATTTATATAGGTATAAAAATAACATGTTTTATATTTAATCTTAATTAATTATTTCACTTGTGTCTAACCATTCATATAATTAATAACTCAGAACCATCAAATACAAATAGAATCAATAAAAGATTAAAATTAAAACTTGATATTTTTAAACTAGTTAGTACAAATTGTTCTGGCTCTAAATCTATTGACAACATCATGGCATATTGGCCTATGAATTTTGGTGTTTATCCTCTAATTTTTTCTTTTCTCTTAAGAAATTTATCTATATCGTTGTACTTGTACCTTATTAGAAAATAAGAATTAGTACCACACCAAAAAAATAAGAATAATAATAATTAGTATAACATTGTTCAATTAACCTGCACGAACCTGATTGCAATCAATCTTAAAAGCAAATATGGATGAGTTAGCCTTTTCTTCATGACTTCAAAACTAAGCCCAAAACAAGATGGGCCAACTATCCGGCAGCATCACTTTAGATTTTACAAATCCACAAAGGAAACATGACACTAATGAGGGAACCCAAATTTTCGACCTGTTAAATGCAGTCATGAGATTCCAATACGTAACCACAAATTTATAGGTAGGCGTGTTCCAAACAGAAATCATGCAGGTCGGTAACACATACCAGATTCATTATTGAAAATTCAAGTTCAAATATGTCATGCATGTTCCTTTGGCTCCTCCTTTTAAGTTCATGGGGGGAAAGTGGGTAGTTATGGTTCTAATCGAATCCTTAAGATCAAAAGCAGAAAGAAAACAAATTCTTTCATTTTCAATTAAATTTTAGTATATTTCAATTTTAGTTGTAAATTGTAATTGAACAAATTGACAATTTGATCCTGAATACTTTAGTCATACTTAATACTCTAGTCATTTAACATGGGAAAATATTTGCATGAGATAAATTATCTCATATATCACACAAAAAAGTGAATAAGCCCCACTAGGGCGAAGAAAAGTATATCTAAAAAATAGATCCGACATGCAATATACAAAAAAGCGAATGAGATCCCTTAGGGTGAAGAAAGTAAAAAATAGGTCCCTCTTATTTTTTGTATGTTGTATAAACATGAGAAACAAATCTTTTGTGGAGCAAGAATATCCAAGTGAGTACTTCTTTTTTCCAGCTGTGAATCTTTTTTTCTCATCTGAATTCAGCTTTTAATTTGGTTTTTCATTTAAGTTCCATGGATTTTTTCTTCTTGAGTTGGATATAAACACATCCACTACTCCATGATAAATATATTTTTCTTTAACATATGGTATTAAAAGTAATAAAATTTTAAATATAAAATCAATTCAAATATTCCTATGGGTTTTGATGAGAGAGTTAACTTCTAAATAAATTTAGATTTTATCATTTCTTTAATTAATTCAATTAAATCATTTTTATGACACTCAAAGCAGAAAGTTGAAGGGTAAATTTGGTCCACAAATTTACAGCTACATAATTCCATTGAATACGCGGTTCGCGGCATTACCTTTTTTTGCCTATACTACTAAATCCCAAAATTGCGGCATCAGAAATGACCAATTAGATTGTTGTTTTTAAAAACTATTTTTTAGTTTTCAGAATAAAAAAATAAAAAAACTCGTTTAGTGAGACCTGTTTTGTAAAAAAATGTTTTGAAAACTATAACTGTTTTCTTGTTTTTAAGAATCAAATTTAGAGAATATGTCTGAGTTGTTTTTGTTTTCTGTTTTGATTTTTAACTTTCAAAAAGAATAAAAAGTATAAAAAACAACTATTTCCGTAACTATTTTACAAAACAGTTTTAAGAAAAAAAATCATAACACAATCAAATAGCAAGTGTGATTCTGAAGCCAAATTACATGGGCTGGTGAATGTACAAACCCCGCAGAAACTGCTATAACCCTATATATTCTAAGCTCAACTTGTCTAAAATCCATGGGTGATTTGAGATCAGTTCCACCAGTAAATTCCTTTTTGTATTAATTCATATCGTTCTTGACTTGCTAACTTACCGACATGAATATACCCAAAGTAAGTTGGTCTAGTAGTTAATAAACCCCAAAACGAATCCCTGCCAATAAAGTGGGAAATATTCAAATCCTATGAGTCACCTATTTAGGGAGAGCTTTAATGACTGTCCGGCTTAGAGTGGTTGCACACTTTGCCACCATTTTCTATCCAAAAAAAAATTACCGACATGAATATACAATCCCCGGGATTCGCATAGTTTAATTTTTGATTAATTATAACTTATAAAGTCCAATTTTTTTTTTTTTTTTGGTAAGCTAAAGTCCAAAATCTTTTCACTATCATCTAATTTTACACAACTCAATAATAGTTAAAATGTTTGCAATAGTTGTTGATGCAAATTCTCACTTCTCCAATAATATCTATTTTAACTCAAAAACTAAGGTGCGCCAAGTTTGTTTGACATTAATTATAGCTTTAATTATAATATTTCAATGTTATGAGCTTAATTTTAAATTATTGGTAATGTAAAAATTTACATTATTATCATCATCCAATAATATGTTAATACATTGTTAAGGAAAATTGACTCATGTAGTTATTATTAAAGTCAAACTCCTTCATTGATGTAATTGTATATCATTAAATGATGTAAAAAGAATATACACTATGTACTAAAAGAATAAGAGCTAGAATATACACTATGTACTAAAAGAATAAGAGCTTACACCGAAGATAGATAAAATTATTTTTTTGGTTATAAGTTTTGCAAATTTATTATATATAACTAAATAAAATAAAAAATGACATGGACGTTTTGTGTAATATTGTTGAAATAAAGATTACACCAAAATGTATTTATAAAAAAAAAAAGATTACACCAAAATGTTTTCCCCCTTTAAAATGATATTTATAATGTTGAATGTACACCAATAATCTTTTATTCAAGCAATAAGAAATATTTTCTACTTAATCAGAAGTCTCGAGTTTGAGTTCTGCAAATGGAGAAAATAGTGTTGGGAAACCTGTCTCCAATATAATTTTTTTCCATGAAAATATTTGTAGAAGAACAATTGCTAATAGTGGAATTTCTTTTTTTGCTTTATAAGTCATGATTATAAACGAAGTATTTTATTACTAAATCAACTCCACGAACATTACTTGTGTGTTAGTTTTAAGTAAATTATACATGTTTATAATGTTTAACTTCTAAATGTTAGAGTTACATCTCATCTTAGAGTATTTTTTACTACTAATGTGCATACCTCCCTTTATAAAATTAAAATTATAAGAACTAATCCAATATTAAAAAAAATAAAAAATGGTGAAGTAAATGTAATTAGGTGAATTATATATTTCTAATTGATCCAGACATGTTATAAAGGCTCAATTGTAAACAAGGCCCAACTTCCCCCTGCGACATAGCGTAACAGTAGACCATCACGCTCAAAAGGCATGCATCTTGCTAAGAAACTTGGCCACCAAGCCAACATAACTTAACTTGAAAGAAATCAACATTGTCGAGAGAGGCCACCCCTCTCTACCAATCAAACTGAACACCATCTCATGAAGGGGCGATGATAAAAACGGCGCTCAGGCCCTATAAATACGGAGGCCACTAGCTTAGGTATGATATATGAAGTAAAAAACTGACATGAGCGTCGAAGTGCCTTTACAGGTACCCCCATTCACTCATAAATTGCCCTGATATACGAAGGTGCTGCCCAATCATCCCGCAACGTGTTGCAAATATCTCGTCAAGCACTCAAAAATCTCGACAAATAACATACGCAATTGTCTTTCTCTTCATCAACATCCTATACTTTCAATCGTGTATGATTAGGCCCAGCCTAATTGGTGTTGGACTGATCATTGGTGCCATTTGTGGGAAACGGTAAAATTTCAATCTCATTCTCTATAAACTGAAAACATGGTTGATAACAGGAGCAAGACGCCTAAATCCCATAATGCTTTTAAAGGAAAGAAGAAGGGAGGGCAGGCATCTCGCCAAAGATTTGCCTCATCCGTAGCTAATTTCATCCCAGCAAGAACCACCAATAAATCAACAAATCTTGGAGCTCCTTAGACAACAAACTCAAAAAATTGAAATACAACAGAAAGAGTTGCGAAAATTGAAGCATTCACAGATTGAAAAAGAAAAACAACCTGATATAAGTGAAAAATCCGATGAAATTGAACATGAACCAGAACACTCTCAAAAAGATCCTGGTCTATCAAAAAAAGATAAAAACAAAATAGAAGTTCATGTTCATCATTAGAATTCTCATGAAAATGAAAATTCAAGAGCAATTTCTAAGGTAGCTCACCCTTTTACCACTCAAGTCATGAACCTTCCCAATCCAAGGGATATCAAAATCACAACTGAAAAATACAACAACAAAGGTGACCCTCAGGAACACTTGGAGAGAAATTCTAGACAAATATAATGGCTCGAGATGTCCCTGACATCATAGTGATAAGTGTCAACGACACTATATTTTCAATGTAAAAAATAGTCCAAATAATAATAAATATGATTAAAAGTATAGTGTTAATTAATAAAATCTTAAAGAGTATTAAAATGCCAACAAATAGATAAGATTCTAATCCTTTTTATTGTTTCATACCAGAAAGAAGAAACTATAAGAAAGCATTTCTAACAAATAGGCCGTAGGCTAGTTTTGTCAAGCCTGGCCTAAAGCCTTGTAGGCTGGCCTATTTAATTTATAAAAATGAAATAATAAAATATATTTTAATAAAGAATACTTGCTTAAAATCAGTAAGAGTACTTGCAAACAGGGAATTATACGGAAGCTATAAAGCTTCCAATAAGTATAGACCAAATAGAAATTGTCTCCATGGAACTTATTGTGATTTAGTAAAATAAAGTGAAGATGAGAACAAAAGCAAAATGTTAAATAGTCTGGATACTCATATCTTGTGCAACTTCTCCACTAGTTCCTCCTCCTGCGGCATTAGTGTGAACATTAGTCTTTATCACCAGGTTGCCTTGCCTAGCAAGATCAGTGATGGGATCTGTACCTATGGCACTTATTAGCTCTACCAACTTTTCTTCTTTAGTTTGATAGTTTACCTTTTATAAATAGCCTTCCTTCAAAGAGTACAAGTAATGTACATTTTCTAGTTTGACAGTGGGGTTGAAGAAGCGAACTTATTCAATCACATTATTATATTCATCTCCAGCCCTAATGTCTTCTTTTCTCCCTCAAGCACGTCAGCAACTTTCTCCAACTCTTTCACTTGATTAGAAAGGCCAATTTTTTTTTTGGGTCTTTAGGGTGTTGAAGTTGGACCTCAAAGTCTATAATTACTTTGGGGCATCTTCCTTGGCTTGCTTCTCTGTATCCTAGGATTTCTCAGCATCTCGCTTGGCTTATTCAAAAGAAGCACAAGTATTCTCTTTTTCTGCTAAGCAAGTTTGAAGTATGGTAATGCGCTATCGTATATGTGAAATGGAGCCAGAAAGAGAGTCACAACGTTGCTGCCAGGTCTTCAATTTTTTTGGCTTCTTCTTCCCATTCTTTATTTGACATACTTTCTAGCAGGGGACATATCTCTCTCCCTTTCTTATACAATTTATAGGGGATTACCCACCCTTCCCCCATATCTCTGTATCTGTAGAAGACGACAGATGCTCATTTTTTTCTTGCGAGATACTCTCTCTTTGTTTTTCTTAAAGTGGTCTTCATTTGCTTTCTTCTCAATTTTAGCAGTATAAGGGACTTTCAATTTGTCCTTGAACTGGGCCAGTAGACATAAGTGGAGGAGTTGTGGATTTTGTTGGTCCCTGCATCGAAATTTTCGGAGTGATTGGTGGGGGATGACTAGAGTCTGCAGTATCAGCCATGGAGACAGCTTTATTCCTCTCCATTATCTCCAACATTTTCAGCTGTTCGACATCGCACTATCTATAAATAAAAGCAATATATGGATTATAAGGTGCACATAATACAACACAAACATGTATATAATGAGAGTTCAATAACAAATAATGTATGCATGATGAAAATTCCTACCAAGGAAAACCTTCACATCCTCATCAGTATATTCATTAAGGATGGTAGAGGTACTCAATAAACCACAATATGTGGAGTTGTAGGCAATCTCGCACGTCTTCATAACTGTTATTCTTTCAGGAGAGTCTTGGTCATCAAACAAATAGCTCATTTTGGGAAAGTCTTCAAGATCTTTAATCCAGTATAAAGGAAAAAAGAGAGTATTGTCTTCAAGATCCAAATAGAATAAGTGATGATCTCGCGTAGGATAAAGTTTGAAGTAATTTGTATTCCAGATATGAATTTTCTTGGTAAATGCATTGTAAAATTTATAAGAAGGATTTTTTTCTAAACAATATCCAGCTTTTGCGGGATCTGTAAACTTTTGAACAGACACAAGAAAGAATGTGGCGACATGAAGAGATTGTATGCCTTGCATAACATCTCGTACACAAGAATAAACCCACTGGCATTTGGATGCAATTGCGAAGGGGAAACATAAATATAGTTTAAAATGTTTATTACAAATTTGAAAAGGGCAGAAGCACACCTATGGTGAGAAAGACATAATTGTACATTATCAAAAAATGTCTTTATTTTTCATCAATGCGTGAGGTGAATTACACGTTCTGCAATTGGGGAAATTTACCACACATGGTCCGACGCTTTGTCTTTTGTGAGGTGAATTACAAAATACAAATCTGCCACTAATTGAGTAGTATGATAAGTAAAGGTTATTTTCTTCACATCATCATCCACCCATTCAAGGATGGCTGTATCTCGCAGACTAGAAGCATTTCTCCCTAGAAAGGTGTGTTTACTCATGATTCCCTTAAGAGTGGAAGAAGTGAAGTCAATATTGACAGATCTAGAAGAAGTATCAAATGAAGACGAGCTGAAAATAGAACTTATAGGCACTCTGCCTATTTTGTGTTTATTAAAAAGGTATCCAGTGAGATACATAACATTTTAAGGAACATGACTGGGACTATGAGGGAAAGGACCAGGGTAATAAGGAGCTTTAGGAACAGAATGGTGACTTGACTCAAAAGTTGCACTACTAGAGATGTCGGTGGGAATTTTTGAAGAAGAAGGAATTTGGGAATTAGGATTAGTTCGATGCAGGAAATTATTTTGTTGGGATTGATCTCGAGATAACCCGCGATATCTTCCACGACTCCTGCAAGATGAGTTTCCAGCTCTTCTAGAACCTCAGGAATAAGATCCACCTTCTTAACCTCTTAAGGTAGGACAGAGAGTTCCTTTAATTTTAGCCTTTTCCCATGGAAAGATACCCTACCTATCAACCATCATTCTGTCGTACTAAGCGATCTAGACGTAGGAAGTGGTCTCAGTTCAGAGCTTATGGATTCTGACCTTTTAGCCATGTTTTTAAAAAATATAGCAAAAGGATGATCGTCGGACATTCCTTAAAAAAGGTGGTACACAACCCAAAAAATCCATAAAATTTGAAGGAAAAGAAACCCGAATATAAGAATCCCAGAAGCCAAAGAAGAATGCTCACAAAAAAGACGACACTACTAACTGAAATTCAAGTAAATATGCAAATTTCAAATAATCAGAAGCAACACTAAGCAGAAGATTACAAGAAATGAGAACGAATGAAAGTGAAAATTCAAGTTTATACCCAATATTTATATTGGAGTTTTCACTGGAGTTCAGTGAAGTTCTTCCACCATGAATGCAAGAGAAACTCACAAACGTGTCAGTAAAGGAAATCAAGAAGCTCGAAGAAAAAGCAAATGAAGTTTTCTCTCTAAAGAAATTAGGAACTATGATTGTGGTTCCTTCCAAAAACCTTCGTTGATAATATGAAAAGTTACTGAAGAGCATAAGCATAAAAGCGTGCAAAGATGAAACAATTTTACCTTAAGTGGGACTAATGTGAGCCGAAGATCAAAGGGTTATTTTGTTAACCCACATGTAATAAGGTTCGCGTTTAACGCGTCTGACAGTTAAAATCACACCAATCATTTCTTAATCGGCGATATAATGCTTTTACCAAAGCCTATTCAAGTACAAAGACTATAGGTACATGGCAAGTATCACATCACAAGTGAAGATAAAGCATCTCAAGTGAATAAGGATATCGCTTCAAGGGAACATCTTGCACGAATAATACATCTGTTCCTTATGCCTATAACATAAACACTGAGTTGGGGGACTTCTGATCCGAACCTGTTATAAAGGCCTAATTGTAAATAAGGCCCAAAAGGGCCACTCCCCCTACGACATAGCATAAAAGAAGACCATCTTGCTAAGAAACTTGGCCACCAAGTTAACAAAACTTGACTTGAAATGAATCATCATTATGAGATCAACAGCTTAGGCAAGTTGGCCATCAACCCGTGAAGATTTGGCAGCTCAAGCTTGCCCATAAACCACATAATCTACTTTGAACTTAGTCTTGCCCACTAAGGAATAGCCTGAGAGAGGCCACCCCTATCTACCAAGCCTAATGAAGAGTGGTGATAAACAAAATGCTCAGGAACTATAAATATGAAGGCCACTGGCCCAAGTATGATATCTCTTTTTAATTACTTAAACCTCTTTAAGTATAAAACTGACTTGAGTGTGAGAGTGCCTTAGCAGGTAACCCCCCAGTCACTCACAAACTGCCATGATATACGAAGGTTTTGCCCAATTATCCCGCAATGTGTTACAAATATCTCGTCAAGCACTTAATAATCTCGACAAATAACATACACAATTGTCTTTCTCTTCATCAACATTGTTTACCTTCAATCGTATATGATTAGACCCAATCCAATTGGTGTTGGACTGATCACTAATTTTAGTTGGTGCTACATGAGTTCTTGCATGTTTGGCAGGTCTTTTTTTTTAGTTTCTCTTCTCCTTATAAGCAAAAGCTAGGCCAAATAATTTTTTTTTTATAAAAAGCTTTTTTATATTGAAAAAAAAAGAAGCTAAAAGCTCCCAATATGATTTTTTTAAAGATGTATGTGAGCTTTTTTTGACTCCTAATTTATTTTATAGTTTTATTTTTATTCTAAACTTATATTTATAATTTTTATCATTTATCCTAATAATTCATTCTAATAATAAATTATTTTATTTTTCCACATTCAAAACTATCATAACAACTTTATATACTCACCAAAAAGCTTTTAGTTTTATTTTTTAAGCTCTTTTTTAGCTTTAGATTAAAAAAAGCCATTAGTTTAAATAAAAGAGATGTTAAACAAGGTTTTAATACTATAGGAGTACTTAAATTTCATCCCTCATCTAGTCATCTTATTGATGAGTCATTGTAACTTCCTCAAAATTTGAAGAAAAAAATATAGTTATTAAATTCATAAGTTAAAAAGATCCTAAAATATGTCATTATAATTTCTAACACTCTTAAATTGTACTCATAATTGTATATAGGCCACAATAATTTTATAGTGATGTCAGTTTCGCTGTCAATCTTGATCGTTGATTCTATTTATATTTAATGGCTTTGATTTATTAGACATGCAATTCATTAGATGCAATTAAATTAATGACCAATATTATATGTATAATCTCTTATTCTTAAAATGTATAAATTTCGTTGGTTGTAATCCTAATCCCTATAGAATTCTAGGTTGGTTATATAAGAATTTTGTTGGGTGTAATCCTAATCCCTAGAAAAATCATAGGTTGGTTAGATATGAACTTTGTTAGGTGAAATACTAATCCCTAGAGAATTACAAGTTAGTTATATTTATATATGTATTTTTTGGGTGTAACCTTAATCCCTAGAGAATCATATGTTGGTTATATATGAATTTTGTTGGGTGTGATTCTAATCTCTAGAGATCATGGGTTAATTATATATGAGTTTTGTTGCATATAATCATAATCCCTTGGTGATAGTAGGTTTTCTTGTTAATTTGTTATGTGTGATATGAATCTTACTTTTAATAGATTTTGGATAATTGAATTTAAAATTATGAAACTCTTTGAGAAATTTTCTAAGTAAGATTGAGATGTCATACATAATTTTGAAGATTCAGATGTCAGCTACTTGGTTTCAAAATTTGGTGCCATTTGAAGATGTGTTGCATTCTGTAGGTCCGATTGAGTGGAGACTGCCCAGGGAGGTCATGTGCAGGGGCTGTACGTGGCTTGCATCTTCCACCAATTTGTTTTCCTTCATTTCTTACTCAAATTAGGCTCATGATATATCGAGTTAAAGTTGAAAGCTTATAGTTTTCTTTATAGAAATTTAAGATAAATTGGTTTAGTATATTTTCCAGAATCGCAGAAATTGTGAGGGATGTTTGGGACTCTGTTTGGAGTTGACAGACAGTTTTGCTTGTACAACTTCAAACAGTGATAACCGGAGCTAGAGAACTCTAAATGAGGCATGTGATACCTTGTTGGAAACGTAATTGAGTCTAGATTAACATACTAAAAGATGAGAATATTATAACAAGTGGGTTGGGCACAGGGTCTAGAAAATATAAGCGTGTACAGTTATAGAAAAACCGTAAAAGTGAGATTTAGGTTAAAGGGATTTATGGGAACCCTTAATAACTTACAATAATTAATTTTCAAGGTTATGAATGACATATATTGATGATAAATACCTTGTTTAGTTGTAAGTTAAGTGAAAAATTCCTTAATCTAAGAGAGTTTATTAATGGACTAAGTGTCTAATGACTTATTGTGGACTTAGTGAACAATTCCTTATGAACTAAAAACATTTAATTAAGTAATAAATGTTATAAACTTGTAATGGTCATATTATTGTCATATAAGTATGAAAATTGGAATCATTGAATGGTTAAGTCTTGTATATGACTTGATTAATTACTATGTAATTAATGATGTGAATGGTTCTTACTCTAGGTGTGCCTAGAGAACCTTGCACTTAAGGATTTATTGGAGCATACGTGTTTAATTGTTGGAGTTGGGCTTGTGATAAGCTCAGTGAAGTAAGCTCCTAGTTCTGGTTGCTCCCCTCTCTTGGCCCCACCATGATAGTGGACATGATGGTTGTATTGTATAATAGTATGTGGTATATGTGCATTCATTCCCATTCATATAGATGTTATATGATTCTTGATGTTATGATGATGCACTGATGATATATGCTATGAGAATCCTGGCCAGTGATCATGGTATGTAGGTTGCCTATGACTTGACTTTGGGAGCTATTTCATATTGAGGTTGTATTGACTGGCTGTGGCTTGACCCTGGAGTCACACATATGTAACCGTCTATGGCTTTGACCCTGGGGTTACACAAGGATGATATGATAATGCTATGTTTATGTTGTATGTCTGTATTATATGCTTTATATCTGACTTGTCATGCAGGAAATGGCTCAGGGGATTAGAGGATCCTTTATGAACCTTGAGCTTATTGAGATATGTTATCTCTTCCCATTTGGGGACATCATTTCAGGTACCCAGAGTAGTGGAGATCCTTCTAGGGGCAAGGCCCCCGCCTTGGAGTAGTAGATGATGGTGCTGATTAATTATATTATTATGATTAGACTTTGTGATGGCATGTATAATTATTCACATGCCTAATCATCTTAGTATTGGAGCTATGTTGAGATTATATTTTGTATTTATTTAAGCTCGTGACTGTAGTATTGGAGCCATGGTTTATGTACTGATGCTTAGACGTTTTGAAATTAATATAGACTTGATGTATGTATTCATTTAATTGGGCAGGGAGCCTTATTGTTTGTATTGACCATGAGAGGGGATCGCAGTCCGTGTGGGACCTGCGAGCTTTCGGTTTAATTATTGTATCTATCAGGTTATTGTATATGTGGGATCCATGTTCCCAGTTATCTGAAATACAGCCTTTATGTTGTCCGCGAGACTCCATCAGGAATGACACTTGAGATCATATCCGGATGGTCAACGACCACTAGTGATGGCCAATGGTTTTAATTAGTAGACTTAGATGTTAACGTTACGCTAATGCAATATATCAGATGAACGCTTTGAAAATGTTTTATAAAATATTTTGGAAAATGTTTAGTCGTATTTTTATAAAACGCTTTATTATTATTTTTTTAAATAAAGTCTTCCGCTGTGTATGCTAAATATCATTTATGTTAACAATCGGAGTACTACGGTATGTTACATTTATGGTATCAGAGCAGTTTCATCGGGACGTTCACTGATTTGTTGCTTAAGTGTTAACTACCTATAGAGTGTTTCTTTGAGTGCTTTGATAATGCATATGTCATCACTAGTATGAGCGTAGCTAACTCATTCCTTGTGTAGTTGTGTGTAATTATCATGGCTCCTCAAATAGGACCCGTCAGGTAGTTGAGGATCCATACCAGATCCCGTAGTAGCTGCTCTATCAGTTCTTCAGTATACCTTGAATACTTCCAGGAAAGCTGATCCTTAGAGGTTGGCCGAGGCCAGAGAGAGACATGGAGTACCTGAGGAAGACCATTGAGGATATCATGACTTAGTACAAATTGGCGAACATGGAGATGATGAGACTATTATTGGCAGAGGTTCGAGTAAGACCTCCACCACCACCACCACAGCAGAACATACAGGGGTATTATAAGACCCGAAGCAAGGATACCACAGGCAAGAGTCTCCATAGGAAGACTACTCCCTGGAACGGGAAGGGCAGGGGCTTGCTGATGAAGCAAAACAGAAACAAGTCTCAGTGAAATGAGAACTTTAAGAAGGAAAATGGAAGAGTTGGGAATGGGAATATTCCTACTTGTGCTAAGTGTTGGAGGCCTCATTATGGTGTCTGCCGGATTGGGCATAATATATGCTACAATTTTGGTCAAGCAATACATTGTGGGCAGAATGTATGCTACTTGTGCTAAATGTTTTCTACTTGAGCTGCTTAACTTTTTTTTGCTAGTTTATTCTTTGGAAGTTTGAGTCAATTGACTAATATAATAGGCATGATAAAAAATAATATTTATTTATTCTTTAATTGTAGAGCAGTTTGGTTATGGATAACCAATTATTTTTATGATTTGGTAAATAACCAGTTTATAAAATAAAATGCAGTTTCATATGAAACCGGTTTTTAAAATGTGGATCAATTTGGTTATGGATCGGTTTGGTTCTTTTGGACATTTTGAACACCCTTACGTTTGCTCCTCGGTATGATTGGTCAAGAAGCGAAAAGTATTATTACTAATTAATAAAATATTTATCAAATATTTATTGAAGGCTGACTTTATATTAAGTATTTGAAATTTTACTAAACATAACCAATAACCAATTGAATGTTTGATGTGTATCTTGCCGAAAATATTTAAAAAAATTGATGTCAGAATAATTCTCTTTGATAAATAGGGTTGATGCTGTTACTAATTAAAAAACATTTCAAGTGCACCCAAAACCAATATAAGCAACACTTAACATCCCAATTTTAGTCACTCCACTTTCCATAAATAGAAATCAACCATAATCAATGTACATTATATATTGAATCTGCAGTTGGGTTAATCTTTTGCAAGTTGGTATGTTTGCTCCGCCATATGATTGATTGGTCAAGAAGCAATGATACCAATTCAAGTTTTTTAAGTGCATGCACTTAAATCCCATCCCATGCTCCAATATTGTGGACCTATTGGATATGACTCCTCTGGCTCAGACAGAAGGCAGTGGATCGTGTTTTCATTTATGAGAGTGCATTGAAAGAGTACTAAACACATGGAATATGTAAATATAGAGTAGCGTTATATTTACAATTTTTTTTTTAATTTATAAATTATATTATGTTTTACTGGTAAGACTCTAGTTAAGAGTGTCTTACTAGTAAGACATATTATAATTTGTAAACAAAAATTTTATAAATATAATTTTTCCCGTAAATATAATGCGTAAACTTCTTTGATTTCTGGTTTTGAAAATAGTTTTTTATTTTTTAAAATTTTAAAAATTAATCATTAAAATTTAAAATTGAATAACGTTTTACAAAATTATTTTTCTAATACACTAAATAATCCACTTAGTAACTTTTTTTTTGGAAAAGAATTTCTATTTTTATTTTGGTAAACAGAATTTCAATTTTAATAAAAGAAGAAACATAAAAACATCTTTATCGTAAAATTTCAAAAAATAAGCATACATTTAATTAATTTTAAATTATATATATATTTTTTACATTAGTTGTATGAAATTACATTTTTATGGATTTGCTAAATTTAATACAGAAAAGCCTGCTTAGATAGATGAAGAAAAAATTAGTAGGTTGGGATTTAAGTGATGAATTGAACTAAAATAATTTTGTTTCTACGTAGGATGTTTTTTATATTTCATTTATAATTTAATTTTTTATTTATTAAAATTATTTTAGATATTTTATATAATAAGGTCATTTTTGGCATTTAAGCAGGTGATTAAATAATACACTGTATATTTGCATAAGGGGTCAAAGTGAAATTTTCTCTTACTACTATTATTGTTATTTTTATTTTTAATGCAAGGAGGTATGCCATAATTAACTTTTAATGAAGGCTTACTTAAAATTGACTTATTAATAAAATATCATTAGCAAAAATTGAACCAACAACTTTTTAGTCGATATAATTTTATTCTACAAATATAGCTAATTCTCGTAACATCTAACCTTTAACTCCTTTAGCTGGAAACTTGAATTTGAAAAATAAAATAAAAAATAAAACAAATGCCTTAATATTGATCCACAATTTAATTCGAACAGAAACTCCTTCAAGTGACCAACAATATTATGGAGAGAACGTTTGAAGAGATCATGATATTAGGATTTGGCGAAGAACACTTAATTAGCATCTAAAATTTCAAAGTGGTTTCTGCTTTGTCATCAAATTATTGTGAATGTGGTCCTTTAAATTATATTTTAAGTTATATTTTAAGTTATATTTCACAGTGAAATTACTGCTTCCTCAAACTTTCTGATGTATCTAACTAATGGCAATCAGTTCATAGTTATGACTCAAGATTTAAACCTGATATCAAGTTTTTGAATCTTGCTAACGAATTCCGTAAATAAACTTGTTAAAAAATTAAAAATTTATAAAGATATTTTATAAAAGTACAATATTTAATATATTTACAACGAAAATAGTTTTGATTTTCGTTTAATATTTTTTTTTTCAATTTCTTAAAAAGTGCCTCAAAAGCACTAGTTAACATTTGTTCAATTTTTTTGCATTTAAATTTCACGGTCAAGTTGCATTGAATTACGAGGGACACGATGAAAGAGAAAGAAAGGAATAAATTAAACACAGTCATCAAGATTATCACTATGCAAACTATTTTTTTATTTTATATTTTTTGAAATAAAAATCTGGTTACCACTATGCAAGTTTATTAATCTATGACGATTCCATTAATATTTTCTGTTGATAGTGGTTTAAGAGTTGTATTAAAGTTGTAATATTAAGTATTTTTTTTTATTAGGATAAATGCTTTATATACACTTGAACAAGGCCAAAATATACCAGAACAAGGCCAAAATATACAGTGAAAAAATAATATGGATAAAAAGTTAATGTTGTGAGAGGGAGCACCATATAAAAATATTTCCAAAATATACAGACAAAGAAAGTTGTAGTGAATCTAACAACCCATTTTCCATTAGTCTATTAAAAAGATTTATACATATTTCTCCTCATTTGTTGCATAACTATTATTCCGAATAATGAATTAGACCTAAACAAATTTATGATAACCGAACGAGGGGTTGTTTGTTGAAACTTGTTTAATGATCACTCTTGCTTGTGGTCCATTGTACGTATCCATTTCTTCAAAGATACTTAACTATCCATCTCCAAGTCCTATCCTTTTCAGACACACGACACGACAATAATCCACTTCTGCTATTACTAAAAACACCAAAAGAAAAGAGAGAGAGAGAGAGAGAGAGGAGAACATGAAGTAGTGAGGTAAAATCAAAATATATACACCTAGGAAATCCCTAAAAAAATGCAATGCCTTATGATTCAATACCTAATAGCACATTACTTTAGCTATATTAGAAGCCGCTAATGCACCCAATAGCTTCTTATCTTATTATTACATTCCCATATTGGGACTACCTTTTATCATGTTGAATCTACCTACTCATCTCTAATACCATTAGATCATAATTTTAACTAACATTCATTTTTTTTTCTCTCTTCTTAAGATTCTGATCTAACAATATTGAAAATGAGTAAGTAAACCAACGGAAGGTACTTGAGTTCGCTTAATCAAGGACTCGAGTTCGAGACCTTGTGTATGCAGAAAATCCTCGTTGGGAGACTCACATGCCAATACTAGGTAACCGACGTTGGTCAGACTGGACATAGTCAGGGCGAAGTCCCGGAAACCAGTGAAGCAATCAAAAAAAAAAATGAGTAAATAAAATATGCATAACATTATATCTCATTTGAAAATGTGTGAGAACCATCTAGGAGGCAGCCATCAAACATTATTATTTCTCCATTCCCATAGTTTGAACTCGAGATCTTTTTTCTTTATATTTTTTAACATAGCTGCGCATTCACAATTTTAACTCGAGACAAATAGTTAAGTTGGAATAACCCGTGCTAGTTGATCCACGTGATTGATGGTGTCTTAACTTAACCATTGATTTGTGTATTCAGTGATCATTCAGATTTTAGATGCCAACACTAGACTTGGCTATAGTTTTTCCGAATTGATCTCCAACTATAGACAAAGTAAAACAAAACTACTGTCTTGTGATTTGCGGCAGCAGCACAAAACCCTACCTAATTGGTAGTACAAATATGACGAAAACACGAGGAGAAGGATAGAATAGAATCCCACGTCAGTTATTGTGCTGTCTTCAGTATATATGTCACTTTGTATAATTAATAAGATCAATGAAATCAAATCAATAGTGATGTATATTAACAAAGTGCAATATATATACCACTACTGAAAATTTTGACGTGGTTTAAGTGAATTCATCTTTCTTTCTTCCCCCTTTTGTTTTTATCTTGTTACAGAACACGCCCTCCAACCCAGATATCAAAGGCCAAGTTGGCTTACACCCCATAACCCTTCACAGTTCACACGCTGCAATTCATCAACAACTGGTTTGCACTTTGATTTCAGAACTTGTTCTCCACCCTTCAATTTCCCTCAAAAATCACACCCCCATAAATGGCTTCCCTCAATTGCCAACTCATGCCATCAAAATTTAACTCCAAACACACATACACAACACACACACACCATGCAATCTAAATGTACCAGTTCTGCAACAGCAAGCAGTAGCACTAGCAGCAAAGTCTCTGCAGAAACAGGTCGTCACCCAGTGTACCGTGGAGTGAGGCGTAGGAGTAGTGGAAAATGGGTGTCTGAAATTCGTGAGCCAAGGAAGCCTGATAGGATTTGGTTAGGGACATTCCCTACACCAGAAATGGCTGCTATTGCATATGATGTGGCTGCAATTGCTCTTAAGGGTAAGGATGCTGAGTTGAACTTCCCTGACTCAGCTTCTTCATTGCCTGTCCCTGCTTCTTTGTCTGCTAGTGATATTAAGGTGGCTGCAGCTAGTGCTGCTTCTGCTGCTGGAGCAGCAAAGGATGCTTTATGTGGTATTCAAGGAAGCCAAGAAATAAAAGTTTCAGGGGAACAACAACAACAGGAAGGGGTACTTAACCAGTTTGTGGATGAGGATTTGATCTTTGATATGCCCAATGTTCTTGTCAATATGGCTGAAGGAATGCTTCTCAGCCCTCCTCCTCTTGACATTGGTGTGGAGGCTTCTTCCCCTGAAAACATGGACCAAGAGCCAAGCCTGTGGGATTTCCCTTAAGGCAAACCTTTTATATTAGTAATAAATCGCAATACAAAAAAATAGGCATTTTACCATTGAATCAAAGAGAGAGAATGTTAAAAAGTTTTTTAAAAAATAGAAAATGTTGATCTAATGGTGATTATATAGGTAGTAAGTTGGTAGTAGAAAATTTTGGTAGTAAGAATATCTCTCTTCTTTATATTATTAATAAATCGAAATCATCAACTTATACCAGTATAAGAATAATAAGTTTTAAACTCAGTCTTAGTCATTGATTTCACTTGCATATAACAGCTCACGGACTTGATATATTGGAGACGTTGAATGCGAGTGAGATCAATAACTGAAATTGAAGATAAGACTTATTATTCTTATACTAGTGTAGATTGATCATTCTCCTAATATATGCATTGCATGAATAATTAATATGCTTGAAGAAAAAGAAATGAAAAGGAATAAGGTATCATGTAATAATAAATTATGGGCGAACTCTCACATCATGTCTTTTGCTTGGCCATGAAGAAATTTCTGTAATGTGTGTTATGAACCGTACGTAGTGTGTCTTAATTTCTTGCCTTTTGGTTATATTAATTGTTTCTTATGTATATCTACAGCATTTTCTAAGTCGAGGGGATTTGCTGCTGTTGCACCTTTAATTTTGTAATGTTATTTTGGTCATGAAGTATGTTATATATATAAAATTTTAAGCTATTAATATTATTTTAAGTATGTAGCTTTGCAGGCTCGCGGTCCTTCTTGAATCTCTAAAATCCCAAAATCTTGGAATCAAATGTTGTTTAATAACTCATTTAAGACCTGAGTTGCCTTTAACTTGGCCAACACACCAAGCACCTTAATTTGAAGGTCCTCTATTTGCTAACTTGAAGTGGTAATTTTAATTCCTTAATATTAGTTCTTGGTCATTCATTTGTTACGCATGCATCCCTCTTGTGTGATCACAAAAATATTTTTACATCGCAAGATAGCCCATCCAACTTGTCGGAAACTAGTTTAATTATATTCATTTTGCGGACCAAATTAAGTTCTAGTCTCTCACGTTGGAAGAGAAAAGATCAACGTTTTATTTGTCGTTCTAATGTTCTATATATTCTACCTCGGAATCATTCTCAAGTTCTATAGTATAAAAACTAGCAGAAAAACCATCTTAGTTTGGTAAAGAAATTAAAGGGGGGGCAAGTGGTAAGGTTTAGTCAATCAGAAATTATAATTACTTTTGTTGAGTGTATGGGTGCTTGGTATCTTAATCATGTTCCAACCTAATTTTCTATCGAGATTAGAAGAATGAATAAAGTGAGTATAGAGATCAAGCATGTGGCCCACCTTTCCCTTTGTTGACGTGTCATTCTCAAGAAGTTGGAATTCTCACACGTGGCGTTCCGGCTGCCAAGAATAGAGACAATTTGGGAGCGGATCTCTTATCTGTTATTTAACATTATCATATTATAATGAAAGATCCTAATTATATAAGGAAGAATCAATAGTAATAAAGAAAGAGAGATTTTTTTTTTTTGAGATAGAAAGTCACAATATCATCATCGTTCATTTGTTTATTGATGATTAAGAACCTCTAGCATGATCATATTAAATAATAAATGAGAGTATCCATTTAGAGAGATTTTTAAAAACACAACTAATATATACAAGAATCTTTCTACTAGGGAGGGTATAATATTTTTTTGTGTGGGGTTTTAATTGTCTTATACACTAGGAGAAATTTTTTTCATACTATATACATATCTTGTGTAGTACTCACATTTGTTTAAAAAAGAAAATACTGCACAAAAATCAAAAAATCACTAATAGAAAAAATTAATTCTCCTGCAACGTGAAACTCTGTAGGATGGCCAAGTTAATAAGTGAATTATGTTCAAGGAATGAATTTATAGGACTGAAAGATCTTTAATTCGATTCCCAAGCAGAGTAATTTGCATCAATGCAAAAAATTTAGTATTAAATGGTGGTAGCTCAATAGGTATTTAGGGAGCTAAGTAACTAGAAATGAAAGGTCGACCTCGGTTCAATCCCCATATATCATATTTGAGAGGAGTTTAAATATCTGCATCTCTGATCTGTCCCATACTCTGAATTAATCTCATAACTGACTCAAATAATTGAAACGTATGAAAATATTAGTAAGAACTAACTCGTTTCTGAAAAATAATTTGGATTGAGTTTAACTCAACAAAAATAAAATCAGTCTCGAGTCTCATCTAAATAGGTGGAGACACCCTATAAAAAGCCACCAACTGACATTTCACCTTCCTTTAATAGCTGTTTGTCTCCCGCGTCATGCATGAGTGTAAATATAGTATAATTAAGAATACACACTGATTTTGAAAGGTTCACGTCAGTGTGTATTTGGAAAAACACACTGATTAAGAATACACACTAATTAAGAATACACACTAATTAAGAATACACACGAAATCATTTACAATTTTTCCCTTACTTTTGCCCTTCTTGGAAGGAACGACAGTGTTGATTTTAAGTGGATGGTCATTTGGAATAGGGATTTGATTTTTTCATGTTGTATGAGAATTCAATTCTCATGTTGTGACTCAACTAGTGGTGGGCCCCATATTTATTAAAATTAAAAAAAGAAAAGAAAAGCTTTGCACGCAAATAAAAGGATCACTAACATGAGAGTTGAATTCTCATGTAACATGAGAAAATATTTTCCCAACCAAAACATTTTAAATGTTAGTAAAGCATACTAGCAAAGAGAGAAATGAAAATAGCGAGTTATGTTAATTAGTATATGTTCAAAAGTTGTTAGAACAATTATAAAAGAAGAAAAACTAAAACGATCTTTCGATTCAGAGAACTATTCTAGCTACATCATCAAATGATTTTAAAAAAGTTAAATAACAATTGAGATATAAAATAAAATATTTATAATAAATTAATAAAAATAATACTAATTACATGTAATTAAACGGTTTTTTATTTATACACATACACGAAATATCTTGTCGTGATGTATGGATGTATGATGCATGTAATTTTTTATTTTTATAGTTTAAAACTTTTGAAATCTTCAAAAACATTGATAAAATTAGACGAATTGATATTATTTAAACAGTTGTACATATCAATAAAAGAAATATTAAAATTTGTTAACAATCCAAAGTATTAAATTTTATATGCATTGTTCAGTGTATATATTTTGAAGTTAAGAGGAATAATTTGAGTTGCTTAGAGAATCATTACGATTTTTGTTTTTAAAAATAGAGAAGTTAGGTTCTAGGAATAATAGTTTATTTGAAATTGGTTATTTTTCAAAATACTTATTTCGAAATGATAAGGAAATCGAGTCACCTAAATATTATTGATAAAACTTATTAAATTAAAAATATTTATAATGTGTATAAATAGATATATTTGTGTTATGTGCTTGAGAATGCATTTTAACGATTAATAATCTATTCTTGCATTTTGAGCTAGCTAGGTAGCTTGAAAGTAGCGGAGATAATTCAGTGAACATAAAAAAAAAAAAAAAAAAAATTAATAATGCATTTTATAATCCATTTTTTTATGTGTTGCGACTGTCACATTGTAGTAACAGTAACTACATAATTTAATCGCCAACCATCTACAACCCCAGGATAACAAGCTTCATTATCCAAAAAATGTAAAAAACCAAATTTTTACATAACACATCAGTGCTAGTGTCTGTCCTAAAGAACTGATATAAAAAAATGCAAAAACCAAACTTTAAAGAATAAAAATTATGGGAGGCAATTATTTTATTTTGATAAATTTTTTTATAAAAAATTGATGCTGAACGCAACGAGGTTAGTCTAATGATTAAGAAAATATAATCTCAATCTCTGTTTCATATTATAAAAAATATTTTATCCAAGAAATATTATCTCAACTTTGTCCGTACGATTAAGAGCCAGCGAAACACATGGTTTGTAACTAGTTGAAGTTTTAGTGCATCAATTGAAGACCCTGAGAATCTCTGTTGTACATTGTGTGATTTTCTTTTGGTACATGTGTAGCGACAAAGGAAAGTAATGGACACAGTCAAGAGATGTTATTATTAGGTAATAAGAAATAGTTTAAGCACAACGAAAAGGTTAATTATCACCGTTCCATTTAGTGACTGTTGATTTGATTTTTTGTGCTTTTCCTGTTCAGTGGCTTGAATGACATGCTCCTTATCTTAGCTTAATAGTGTCATAGATTCTTGCCGTTTTTAAATTATATTTGATGAGTTTTATAATTCTTATTCAATACGAGAATTACAATTTTCCTACACATCCTTCAATTTCTATCCTGACATGGGTCTTACATATAATTTTTTTAACACATGGGTCTCATATACTTTTTATCTCTCGATAACATAAGATTTCAACTCTTATTCAACATGATAATTATAAAACTCATAATTAATTTGTACAACCATAACACAACTGTCTCATAACAAAGACCACTCGATTAGTGGTAAAAATAATTATTTGCTTGTTATAAAAAAATAATAATTATTTGCTGCTTTGTACTGAAACTCATTAAGTGTTAGCTAGGCCGTGTGTTTTGTGACAGGGATGATTTTTCTCATTTATTAACCGTCTACCCTTTAAATGGTTACTTTTCTGTTTCTTTTTACAATCTTTGTAATTAAGATTATGATAGTTGATCATTTTTCACATGGTATAGTCATCTTAAAATTAGATATGAGAAAATTCACTCCAGTTTTGCATAGACATCTATCCAGAACAACTATCCTCTTGTTGTTAAGGAAAAAAATTCAATCAATCCAAGCTCACATTTTTCATTTTTTTTTTTTTGTCTTATGGTTCATTCATTGAATTGTTGTCAGAGAAATATAAAATAATTAATATGAATTATCTAACAACTTAAACTTTAGAATTAAAATGATTATTTAACCCTCAAGGGTAGCTCAGTTGGCAACTGAGCTCCCAAGGGTTTGCTCGAGTCACGGGTTCAAACCCTGCCTCAAGCAAATTCTTGGAAAATCTTTGGGGGCCAGAGGAGGAAAATGTCTCCTTCTCGGTTGGAGGATTAGTCTCATCCTTCCTCCGGTAGCGAAGCTCAATGCACCCGCTGTTTCAATGAGGGGCTAGCCTACATGGCCGTACCCCGAGGACAAGGTGACTGGAGAAGGTTAAATGGGGATATCTCCGAGTTATACAAAAAAAAAATGATTATTTATATGGTATTAGAGCCTATGTGATCAAATAGTCACGAGTTTTTTTTTTTTTGATAAACAATAGTCATGAGATCTTGTGTACGAAAATGTGTTAGGAAAATATAAAATTATTAATATAGATTTCACCTTGTCCAATATCAAATTTGTGTTAAGATCTTTTTTGAAGGAATACCATAATACTGATCGTTAAGAAAGAAAATGAGAGGGGATGGAAAATAATAGATAAAAACAATTGTTACAGATTAAACCTTATATTGTTAAAGAAAAGGAGAGGGCAATCCTTGCACTCTCCATTAACCCTTATCTGCAATCTTACCTTTTAAATGAGCGTTGATACATGTTTTTATACAAGAACAAATAAGAATAAGAACATATTTCCTACGAATTTGTTTTAGTGATGTTTAGGAAATTGAAGCAAGATTGGCTCATAACTTGGGATTAGAATCTATTTGATACATCTTTTTCTTTTTCCAATACAGGGTAGTTTTAAGCTAAAGTTAAAAAAAAAAAAAATTGCTAAAAACTATTTGATAAAGTTATTCTCAGGGTTTTGAAGGGAAAAAGATGAAATGCTTTGCTATTAGGTAAATGATAAAATTTATAAATACAAGTTTAGAATAAAAATAAAATTGGAAAATAAATATGAGAACTCTAAAAGACCGACATACATCTTTAAAAAAAAAAAACTCATTTGGAGATCTTTTAGTTTTTTCTTTTTCCTTTTTTTCATGGTAAAAAATTTCTTTTTATGATAAGAGAGACTCTAATGAAGAACTTTCTTTTATGAAAGGAGAAGTTTAGGTTGTAGACATTAAGCCCTATAAAATTTTGGGTTAAGGTTGGGTCATATTTCATATTAGTCAAATCTAGTCCAGTGTCGTACAATTTTTTAAACATACACGCTTTTTTTCATTTTTTTCATACAAGTTTAGTCTCTTTTAATGATAAATGTTGCAATTACGGCAAGTATACGGATCGTTTCAAATAATAAAATAGTGAGAAAAAGAAGATTACAAAAATTAAAGTAGTGAGAAAGAGTATCGTCCCACGAGGACTAAAATACCAAATACTATTATAACTATTCTCTTTAATTTGGACAATCCAATTTGGATTAGAGAATAAATTTTTAATTAAAAGAAAATTAATTGCAAGTAAATTTAAAATCAATCAAGAACATTCAAAAAATGCAAACAATATGATTAAGGAAATTGTAATAAAGAACTGTAGCCAGGGTGCATGTCACTTTTGATCCCCTTTATTAATCTGAATTAATTCTTATAATTAATTAACTCAATAGTTCAGATAATTCATCCTCTTCAAAACAATTGGTTAAACCCTAATGTTTTAGCACATTTAACCCTTTAACCCAATTAGAATCCTAGTGTCATAGTAATTTCTCTTGAATTAAGCATTAAGTTCAATGAATTAAGAAATCTGGAATTCATACAAGCCTATGTCTAGATCATTCATAAATTATTATTTTACCTTATTTTATCTTAAAACCCCAATATGTCTATTGTGAGTTCTAACCCTCAAAACCCTATAAGATTGATCAAGTCTAATAAGATATAGAAATTTGATTCAACGTAAAATAAAACTAACTGAATTAAAAAAATTATAAAAGCAATTCAAATATCATAAAGGGTTCACATCAGATTCATGACCCCAACTACAAAGGAAAACTAACTAGATATAGCTGGCTTAAACACAATAAAGAAATAAAAAGAACTCATTAAGAAGAAAAGAATGAGAAGAAGAAGAATGATCAATTGTCTTCGATCTTCACTTTCTCTTAAATCCTAATCTCCAGCATAAGTCTCCACAATTCTCTCAATTTCTTGATCTCTCAAAAAGCCTCCAGCCAAAGATGCTCTATAAGGGTTTTCATCTTCTTTTTATCGCTTCATGTCAAATTTGCCCAAATCTTGATCAAATCCTCATTGTAGAATTCTCTTTCAGATACAGTTTAATTTCTATTTAAAAACAGTCACGTGCTTCCCGCGCTACTAGTGTCATTCACGCGCTGATAGCGTGAGAATTATAACAAAGAGACAGTAACTTTGCGCTACTAGCGCGAATCTCGCCCTAGTAGTGCAAATCTTCCGTGATCAAAATGTTCCTAGCGCTGATAGCGCTACCACCTCGCTACTGGCGTGGTTTATTTAACCTTTGCTTTCTTCTGTGCTTGTGAAATGAGGTCTTTTCATGTACTTTTACCTACAAAAGCACAAGATATTCAATGATAGGATAATTGAGCATGGTTTATGAACTTTATAACAATTATAAGCCTTTTTACTCTCTAATGGATGAAATTCTTGCTCTTTTTAGCTTAGGAAACCATATATGCTGGAGGCATATCTAACAATTTCCAAATTTACACGTTGTCCTCAGCAATAAACTAGATCAAACAAATGGGAAGTAAGGATTAATTTTGTGGGAAGAGCATATGGAGCTCTAGCATAACATTGCATAGATATTCTCAGAGATTAATATGCTATGCATGTATGACTTCGTTGTTTAGAATTCATACAATACTCTTAAGTTTTAATAAGGAATTCATATTATAACTTGAATACTCCTCACTAGATATAAGATACCCTCATCACTCTAGTGTTTAAGGTTTTATCATTCATTCCGTCAATGTAGTAGCACTTCTATACGCTTGATCCTATTCTCAAGTTCCTAAAATTAATGAATATAATTGATATGCCCAAACTGATCAAAAGTTCTTTAAAAGCTTGTAAGTTGGCCTAGTTTGGGGGAAAGAATCTTTGGACAATGGCTAATTTACTATTGAGATTGAAATACTGATATTCTTTCAAAGTTAATTCAAATCTCAATTCATATTTTTCCCACTTTTTCTTTCAAATTCGAGATTCTTATTCCCTTTCACTACCCTTTTCTTTTTCATTGTTGTATATGTTCTCTTCTTTTTCTTTTTCTTTTTCTTTTTCTTTTTATCCTTTGATTATAATTTTGTTGACAATTCATTATTTTTCCTTTTTCAATTACTTGACTTCCATTGGAATCTTACTTTGAGTTTTCTTTGATCAGTATTTCAATCTTATTTAGGTGAGTCAATAGGAACGAGGTGAAGTAATTTTATCAGGTAATTGAATCAATCATCTACGGCTCAAAGGGGCTAGCAATGGAAAAATATTTTCAGGTAGGCTATTTGGCCCAAGGTTAATAAGAATAAAAGTTTCTTTATCATCTCAATTCATGCATGCATCACGGAGATACAGATCAAATTCTAGAGTGTTACCACAATGAGGTCTCTCTAAAAAAAAATATTCTGTATAGGCTCAAGCCTCACAGGTTGTGGTATCAAGTTAGAATCTAATTCCTAATATCCACATCAAGCATTATTTAAGAATTATCAGAAAGAAAATTATACAAACGAGCATTCATAAATAAAACTCATTCTATGCAATATCATGACAATAATTCATTATGACACTCCAAAAGATATCACATCTACTTCCTATAGTTCAACCAATTTATTTACTGAGTAAGCTTATGTAAATCTAGGCATGCTTTTTCCGAAAATTATTACTAAAAAATAAAAAAATGAGAAGAAAGGTTCCCCTTTTAAACTAAACTAGTCGAAGGATAATACTTCTGCGTAGGTGGAACCCACACACACACACAATTGTTAATCGTCAAACAGAATAGAAAAAAATTGTATCAAGAGACATAATTATATCCAAAATGTCTCAAAACAACAAAACATAAAGAGAAAACCAAAAAGTAAAGATAGATGGTAACATGTGGCAGCAGATGATCAATCTAAATGTCCTCCGTGGTGTCATCGGCATCATCCTGTGCCGTCTCGGTAACTGGTGTTGTGGTAGTGGGTTCATCATGGTCCTAAGGTGGTGAAAATTGTGGCCGGTAACTAGTAGTATAAATCCCTTGCTCCCTGCATAGGTCTTCCATCATTCGTGTCTAGTAATCTCCCTAGATTGTCAATCTCTGAATCTGTCTATCCATATACAGGATGATATGGATATCCGGATATAGGGTCTTAATATCCGGATATGGATATCCGGATATTCCCCCGACATATATCAGGATATTCTGGGTTTTTGATGAATAGTAAGGTTCTGTTCATACAGAATTGATGTATGGGTTTGTGGACCCTAGTGGGATAAAGTTGGACTTCTGTAAACACTTAACTAAGTCATAATCAAGGGATTAATGGCTTATGGCTTTGTGGGAAACCTGTAACAGCTCGTGTTAACCCGGATTGTTAACACACTATCGTATTAAGCCACGCTTAATTAAAATGCGGAATAACTTTTTCTTTAATTCAATTATGACGTCATTAACTTAACCAACTTGATTACTTAATCATTTTCATAAAAATACTGTCTGTATGTAAATTGCAAGACAACTAACTGAATACCTCGTACATAAATATCAGTGAGTATCTAAAGCCACAGGTCTACAAAAGTAGCCTGGGTCAAAATCCTGATACCTTAATTACAACATTAACATAAAAAGACGATAACAATCATGTGGCATGGACAAACCCCATGCTCACCAAATAAGGCAACAATGCCCACAAATAGTCTCAACATAAACTTAACATAATAAAGCAGTAAACATAACAGCAGTCAATCCAGCAGAACAGCATATCATATCAACTCAGCTCTGGCCTCCTGCCACCTGAGCCCTCAACATTACCTGACCCTGAAATAAGCATTCCCCAAACGTGGGGTGAGATCTCTAACAAGAAATCTCAGTAAGACAAGGGGTCCTCAAGGAGTCTCCACCCCAAGCTCACTTACATGTGTAATATAAGTTCTAAAAACAGTATTACAGTATAAGTTCTAAAATCATGCGATGCAGCAATTAATCATGTCATGTGTGCTTTCAAATCTACTGGCCAGAGAAATGTAGGAATACGTCTATGCCTACATGAGTACATGATACTACCTGCACCTCACCCACATGCTTCTCCATCTTGTATGTACTACATACTCAGGATTGCCGTCTAGGTGGACACCACATGCATATCATAATGCTCATTACATATAAACAGCTCAACAGCATTTCCAAAATAATCAAAGCATGTAACACAGCATGCATAAACCCATCCCCATGGGACATGGTGGAACATCAAAATGGCTAAACCGAGGACACGAAAGCTTACCTTGCAAGCTAGCTATCCAAGCCAAGAGTCCGCACAAACTCAAAGTCCAAACACAGCAGAATCACAATCTGTTTTAGACCAATAATTATATCAATATTAATATTCTAATATTTACAATGTTAAACTAGACATCTTGAGGTTTCCAACGATATACTTTATGCCTCAATCGGAGTTGTATAACTCCGGTTATGATTTTCGCAAAGTGACTGCTGCCAACTGAATTTCCAGCAACCAAGACGCGACTTTAAACTAACACTGAGATCAAACCAATTATCCAATGGCTACGAAATTTTACAGGGTTATATCCTTATGTGTTAGCTACACATAGGTCCAAACGGCACTCAATTTGGAGCTCTGTAGCTCAAGATATCGAATTTTTACCGAAACAGGTTCGTTGCTGTCCCCATATCCGGATATGGATATCCGGATACCATATCCGGATACAGATATCCGGATACCATATCCGGATACAGATATCCGGATATCTGCCCGACAATATCCGGATATCTCACGACAGAATGCAGTTTTTGCATTTCGTGAATATCCGGTCCAAAGGTTTAACTTTTAAACCGATTAAAGGCACTTAAACATGCATTTCTAGCTTCCCCACCCTTAAGTTATCAACTTAGTTAAATACATGCATCAAGGTTCCATTTTTAAGCATTTAAACCAAGGATCATGGTTGGTATAACTTACCAAAGCTCAAAACCAAAATGGACAGTGCTCATGGAGCTCTCCAACAACTCTTCAAATTCTGACCAAGAAGGGTACACGAAATAAGCCACAAGATAACTCATTTACTCAACAAGAAGACATCTTTGAGTGTTAAAATGCCAACTAAATGGCCACCCTTCCAAGAACAGATGGTGCAGCCCTCACACACACTCTCACAGCAGCTGGACACTAGTAAAAAGACTCACCTTTCACTCCCACAAGGTCACACACAAGAGTTGATGAGGAGGAAGAGGGAGGGATCACACAACAAGAAGACTTGACCTACAAATGGTGGCCAAAGGTGATGGAACAGTGTTTCACACACTCAGAATGCAGCCTCTCACGTAGGTATTTTAGGTATCTAGGGTTGTGTGCCCTTAGTAGTAATATATATAGGCATATGGTCACCTAACGCGCAGTATTAGCCTTAATAGCTACGAAAAAGATATTGATCCCAAACTTTGGAATCTAGACCTACACATTTTTCTAAGATTTTTCATATTTTTATTTTATTTTTCGGAGCACCTTTCCGGTACGCGCTTTTCCATAGCCAGTATCAGTTCTGGCATCAAATTACGTCATTTTGACTTGAAACTTGTTTTACAAGTCCTACATAATATTCTAGTAATTATCATGCATTCGTTATAATTTCCCGGGATACTTTTCCGGTACGCATTTATACCGAGTAGCAGAACCGGTATCTGCGCTTTTCTTCCGAAAAGCGACTTTCAGCATTTTTACTCACTCAATATAATTATCTAAGCCCATTAATAATTATTAGGGTCCATTATGGAATTATTTCCTAATTATCATAATTAATTCGCTAATTAACTTAATTAGCGGTGTGGGTTCTTACATTCACCCCACCTTTTTAAGGATTTTGTCCTCAAAATCAGAAACATACCTGTCTCGAAAGTCGGGATACTGTCGGAGAAGCTCGTCCTCTCGCTCCCAGGTACACTCCTCAGGAGTTCTTCCTGACCATTGTACTTTAACCATCGGAATGATCTTGCTCCTCAAATGCTTCTCGCCACGATCGAGGATCTTGAGTGGTCCGACGGGAGTCTTTAGGTTCTCCCGAACCTCCACATCATCCGGCTGCACCACGTGCGAAGGATCGGCTATGTACTTCCGAAGCTGAGACACGTGAAACACGTCGTGGATGTTGGCGAGGTTCGGAGGTAAGGCGAGTCGATAGGCAACTGGTCCTACTCTACCAAGGATCTGGTAGGGCCCAATGAATCGCGGGCTCAACTTCCTCACGCCGAGTGCCCGTCCAACACCGGTGACAGGTGAAAGTTTCACAAACACGTGCTCACCTTCACTGAACTCCAGTGGTCGATGCTTGACATCGTAGTAGCTTTTCTGGCGATTCTGCGCCTGCTTCAACTTTTCCCTGATCATCTGGATCTGTAGGGTAGTATCTTGGACAAAGTCCAAGCCAAATAGCTCCTTATCTCCAACCTCAGACCAGCAGGTAGGAGTCCGACACCTCCTACCGTACAGCGCCTCGTAGGGTGCCATGCCCAGACTAGCATGAAAACTGTTGTTGTATGAAAATTCAACCAACGGAAGGTACCTATCCCATGCAGAACCCTGCTCCAACGTGCAAGCTCTCAACATGTCCTCCAATGTCTGGATGGTCCGCTCAGTCTGTCCGTCAGTCTGAGGGTGATAGGCGGTACTCAATCTCAACTGCGTACCAAAAGCCTCCTGCAGTGCCTCCCAGAACCGAGAAGTGAACTTCGGGTCCCTATCACTGATGATACTCTCAGGCACCCCGTGAAGCCTCACAATCTCGCGGACATAAAGCTTGGCCAACTGCTCTGTAGTGAAGCTCACCTTCACTGGAAGAAAATGGGCAGACTTGGTCAATCTGTCCACAATGACCCAGATAGAGTCACAACCAGCCTGAGTTTTTGGCAATCCCACCACGAAGTCCATGGAAATACTCTCCCACTTCCACTGTGGAATCTCCAGAGGTTGAAGTTTATCAGACGGTTTCTGGTGCTCGATCTTCACTTTCTGACATATCAAACACTTGGACACATAGACCGCTATGTCCTTCTTCATGCCCGGCCACCAAAAATTCCTTTTTAAGTCCTGGTACATTTTCGTGGCACCAGGGTGGATAGTAAACCGGCCCTTATGAGCCTCTGTCATAACCTCTTCGGTCAATGGCCCTCGAGGAATAACAATCCTCTTCTGGAACAGCAGCAATCCGTCCTTGTTCCAAGACACACCGTCCTGGTTCTTCACAAAATCAAGGCACTCTCTTTGCACTTGCGCCTCTTTGATCTTTTCCATCAGCTCATTGATCACTTCTGCGGTCTCCATTTCGAGTAGCGCGCCCCCAAACAAGGAGTTCACTCTCAAGTCTCTGAACTTCTCGATCATCTCGTAGTCGTTCATCATTAAGCTGGATAAGCTCACGGATTTCCTACTCAAAGCATCGGCTACCACATTGGCCTTGCCAGGGTGATACCTCAACTCAAAGTCGTAGTCCTTCAAAAACTCCATCCATCTACGTTGTCTCATGTTCAACTCCTTCTGGTCAAACAGATATTTCAGGCTCTTGTGATCACTGAATACAGCAAACTTCATGCCAAACAGGTAATGCCTCCAAATCTTGAAAGCAAAAACAATGGCTGCCAACTCCAAGTCGTGAGTCGGGTAGTTCTCCTCATGAGGTTTTAACTGTCTTGAAGCGTAAGCAACCGCTTTCCCTTTCTGCATCAACACACAGCCAAGTCCTTTACCAGAGGCATCGCAGTATAACTCGAATTGCTCCACAGGATTAGGAAGGACTAACACAGGAGCAGTAGTCAGTCTCTCCTTCAACTCCTGGAAACATTCCTCACACTCATGTGTCCACACGAATGGAGTCTCCTTTCGGGTAAGGCGAGTCATCGGTAGCACCATCTTGGAGAATCCTTCTATGAACCTCCGATAGTAACCTGCCAAACCCAAGAAGCTTCTCACTTCTGTAACCGTCTTGGGCCTCTCCCAATCCATCACGGCCTCAATCTTGTTAGGATCCACTGCAACTCCATTAGCAGAAATCACATGACCCAGAAATTTAACCGCCTTGAGCCAAAACTCGCATTTCGACGGCTTAGCATAAAGCTTTTTCTCTTTTAGCACTTGCAACACAATCTTCAAGTGCTCGGTATGCTCCTCCTCCGTCTTGGAGTAGATCAAGATGTCGTCAATGAAGACGATCACAAACTGATCCAGGTACGGCTGGAAGATCCTGTTCATGTAGTCCATGAACACTGCGGGTGCATTGGTGAGTCCAAACGGAATCACCAAGTACTCGTAGTGCCCGTACCTCGAGCGAAACGCTGTCTTTGGGACATCCTCCGGCTTTACCCGTATCTGGTGGTAACCGGACCGGAGGTCGATCTTGGAATACACGCAAGCACCCCTGAGCTGATCCAGCAAATCATCAATGCGTGGAAGAGGGTACTTGTTCTTGATTGTTACCTTGTTCAACTGTCTGTAGTCGGTGCACAACCGCATGGTCCCATCTTTCTTTTTTACAAAAATGACCGGTGCTCCCCAGGGAGACACACTCGGCCGAATAAAGTCTTTCGCTGAAAGCTCCTCGATATGCTTCTTCAGCTCCGCCAACTCTGGTGGCGACATCCGGTATGGAGCCAACGATATAGGCCCCACACCAGGCAATAGGTCGATGGAGAACTCTATCTCCCTCTGTGGTGGAAACTCAGGAATCTCCTCAGGAAACACCTCGAGGAACTCCTTCACCACAGGAATGCCAGTGAGATCCTCCTGTGTCCCACTCACCAAACCTCCCAACATGACATAGCCAAATGCCCCTGCTCTCAAGGCCCTCCTCGCCTGCAGGACTGAAATGAACGGTGAGGAACTGGCTGTGGACCCACCCGGAGACATCACCACTTTCTTGGCACAACAGTCAATCATTGCACAGTTTCTGGACAACCAATCCATGCCCAGAATAATTTGAAGGTTGGCCATCGGTAATCCTATCAGATCTACCAAGAAGTCACGGCCATCCCACTGAAACGCTACATCGCGATGAACAGTGGAGGTCAAACATTTTTCTCCGGTGGCGGTGGTAACCCGCATCGGTGGAGAAAGCACATCACTGGGCAACTCAAGCCCCACAGCAATAGGGGTAGCAACAAAAGAGTGCGTTGCCCCGGAATCAAATAAAACATCAATAGCTGATCCACCAATGGTAACAGTACCTCTGACCAGGTTCGGAGCTCTGTCCGACTGCTGACGATCAAGTGTGTAGACTCGTCCGGTAGTAGGTGGCACGGCTGGTGCCCCAGTAGGAACCATCTGCAACGGCACAGCCTATACTGCAGCAACTCTCGCCGTCGGGCAATCTCTGGAATAGTGGCCCTCCTTGCCACACTGGAAACAAATTAGCTGACCGGTAGAACACGGCCCAAAGTGTGACTTCCCGCATCCCGAGCATCTGGGGGCAGGAGGTCTGGCTGCGTTCCCCGGAGCGGCAGTCTTTCTGAACTGGTTGGGCGCTTGCCTAGCCGCCAACGGTGGTTTACCCTTGCCCTTGTTGGCAAATTTCTTGTTCTTCCAGGGAGTAGAACCACCAGCGCTCTGCGGCACCTCAACCTTGGCCTGACTCGCCCGGCAGTAGTCCTCGATGTCGCGGCACTGCTGCACCAACGCTCCGAAGTCTCTCGAAGCAGAACTGGCGAGATGTCCAGCAATATCCTCATTAAGTCCCCTCCGGAACTTGGCCGCCAAGAATGTAGGAGTAGGCCTCGCCATGCGGAAATGAGAGAACTTGACCAGCTCATTAAACTTGGCCAGGTACTCGTCAACAGACAACGAGCCCTGTACCAACCGGTCAAACTCCCCCTGCTTCCTCTCCTGTGAGTCATAAGGGAAGTACTGACCCAAGAAGCTCTCCTCGAAGAATGGCCACGTCATCACATGACCCAGCATCTCGTAGACCTGAGATAGGTTGGTCCACCACTCATGGGCCTCGCCCTCCAGCATGTACGTGGCGAACAGCAGCTTCTGCGGATCGGTGCACTGCATGATCCGGAAAATCTTGTCCAGCGCCTGTAGCCATCTGGCAGCAGCAATGGGATCGTAAGATCCGTCGAAGGTAGGTGGCTTATGCTTGCGGAAAGCATTCAGCCGGCGATCGATCTCGTCACGATCCTCAGCAAGTACGGGGATAGTCTGCATAGCCCCCGTCAGATGACTACCCTCACCCATCTGGCTCTGGGTGTCCTCTTGTTGACTAGGCGGAGGTGGAGGCGGTGGCGGCGGTGGAGGTGGTGGAGGACCCTGGCCCGCAGCAGGACCAGCCCTCAGCTCCTCCAACATGACCCTCATCATCGTCATGTTGGCCATCCGGTTCTCCTCCAGAACCTCTGCCGTGGTTTGCCGGTTCGCATCTCTAATTGCGTCCAGCATTGCCCGGTTTGCCAGCCTCGTGGCTTCCTGGTCGGCTAGTCGGGCCGCCTGCATCTCAGCTAATGCAGCCAGGACAGGATCCGATTGATCCTCGCTTGTACTCGTGTTCCTCCTCGGTGGTACCATGACTCTGCACAAGTTACACAACGAATGAGTTGATCAGGCCCACGCCATGTGGTCACAAATGCATTATCATCACACACACCAGTCAGAGAGAACACAAAGTAGACACGCAACGACACATCCTAAGTTATTGCAACACATACAGGCTTTTCCCTAGAAAGTGCTCTGATACCAAAAAATGTAACAGCCAGTGTTAACCCGGATTGTTAACACACTATCGTATTAAGCCACGCTTAATTAAAATGCGGAATAACTTTTTCTTTAATTCAATTATGACGTCATTAACTTAACCAACTTGATTACTTAATCATTTTCATAAAAATACTGTCTGTATGTAAATTGCAAGACAACTAACTGAATACCTCGTACATAAATATCAGTGAGTATCTAAAGCCACAGGTCTACAAAAGTAGCCTGGGTCAAAATCCTGATACCTTAATTACAACATTAACATAAAAAGACGATAACAATCATGTGGCATGGACAAACCCCATGCTCACCAAATAAGGCAACAATGCCCACAAATAATCTCAACATAAACTTAACATAATAAAGCAGTAAACATAACAGCAGTCAATCCAGCAGAACAGCATATCATATCAACTCAGCTCTGGCCTCCTGCCACCTGAGTCCTCAACATTACCTGACCCTGAAATAAGCATTCCCCAAACGTGGGGTGAGATCTCTAACAAGAAATCTCAGTAAGACAAGGGGTCCTCAAGGAGTCTCCACCCCAAGCTCACTTACATGTGTAATATAAGTTCTAAAAACAGTATTACAGTATAAGTTCTAAAATCATGCGATGCAGCAATTAATCATGTCATGTGTGCTTTCAAATCTACTGGCCAGAGAAATGTAGGAATACGTCTATGCCTACATGAGTACATGGATACTACCTGCACCTCACCCACATGCTTCTCCATCTTGTATGTACTACATACTCAGGATTGCCGTCTAGGTGGACACCACATGCATATCATAATGCTCATTACATATAAACAGCTCAACAGCATTTCCAAAATAATCAAAGCATGTAACACAGCATGCATAAACCCATCCCCATGGGACATGGTGGAACATCAAAATGGCTAAACCGAGGACACGAAAGCTTACCTTGCAAGCTAGCTATCCAAGCCAAGAGTCCGCACAAACTCAAAGTCCAAACACAGCAGAATCACAATCTGTTTTAGACCAATAATTATATCAATATTAATATTCTAATATTTACAATGTTAAACTAGACATCTTGAGGTTTCCAACGATATACTTTATGCCTCAATCGGAGTTGTATAACTCCTGTTATGATTTTCGCAAAGTGACTGCTGCCAACTGAATTTCCAGCAACCAAGACGCGACTTTAAACTAACACTGAGATCAAACCACTTATCCAATGGCTACGAAATTTTACAGGGTTATAGCCTTATGTGTTAGCTACACATAGGTCCAAATGGCACTCAATTTGGAGCTCTGTAGCTCAAGATATCGAATTTTTACCGAAACAGGTTCGTTGCTGTCCCCATATCCGGATATGGATATCCGTATATCATATCCGGATACAGATATCCGGATATCTGCCCGACAATATCCGGATATCTCACGACAGAATGCAGTTTTTGCATTTCGTGAATATCCGGTCCAAAGGTTTAACTTTTAAACCGATTAAAGGCACTTAAACATGCATTTCTAGCTTCCCCACCCTTAAGTTATCAACTTAGTTAAATACATGCATCAAGGTTCCATTTTTAAGCATTTAAACCAAGGATCATGGTTGGTATAACTTACCAAAGCTCAAAAACAAAATGGACAGTGCTCATGGAGCTCTCCAACAACTCTTCAAATTCTGACCAAGAAGGGTACACGAAATAAGCCACAAGATAGCTCATTTACTCAACAAGAAGACATCTTTGAGTGTTAAAATGCCAACTAAATGGCCACCCTTCCAAGAACAGATGGTGCAGCCCTCACACACACTCTCACAGCAGCTGGACACTAGTAAAAAGACTCACCTTTCACTCCCACAAGGTCACACACAAGAGTTGATGAGGAGGAAGAGGGAGGGATCACACAACAAGAAGACTTGACCTACAAATGGTGGCCAAAGGTGATGGAACAGTGTTTCACACACTCAGAATGCAGCCTCTCACGTAGGTATTTTAGGTATCTAGGGTTGTGTGCCCTTAGTAGTAATATATATAGGCATATGGTCACCTAACGCGCAGTATTAGCCTTAATAGCTACGAAAAAGATATTGATCCCAAACTTTGGAATCTAGACCTACACATTTTTCTAAGATTTGTCATATTTTTATTTTATTTTTCGGAGCACCTTTCCGGTACGCGCTTTTCCATAGCCAGTATCAGTTCTGGCATCAGATTACGTCATTTTGACTTGAAACTTGTTTTACAAGTCCTACATAATATTCTAGTAATTATCATGCATTCGTTATAATTTCCCGGGATACTTTTCCGGTACGCATTTATACCGAGTAGCAGAACCGGTATCTGCGCTTTTCTTCCGAAAAGCGACTTTCAGCATTTTTACTCACTCAATATAATTATCTAAGCCCATTAATAATTATTAGGGTCCATTATGGAATTATTTCCTAATTATCATAATTAATTCGCTAATTAACTTAATTAGCGGTGTGGG